>JAQZBX010001106.1:20297-88915 GCA_029593785.1 Cabassous unicinctus | reverse complement strand
AAATGACTGAGCTACTTTGGTTATTAAGTTTGTTGTTCTTATTCCATTCACCACCCCACCTGCCACTGATCTGAAAATTAAATACCCTTTTCCAATTCCTTTAGAGCATGACCTTGAAATGTCACCATGCATATCTAACTTAGCATCTGTCTTAGTTAGCCAGAGCTGCTATGACAAACACAACACAATGGGTTGGTGTAAACAATCCTAACTTTTAGTTGGATGATGGCTTGGGAGGCCAAATGTCCAAAACCGAGGCACTGGCAAGGCTATGCTTTCTCCTGAAGTTGGCAGCATTTTGGTCACACCAGTCCCTCATCACGTGGCAATCTCTCTCTCTCTCTCTGTCTGCTCTTCTCATTCCCGTTGACTTATGTCTTCTGGTGTCTTCCTGTGGCTTCCTCTGACTGACTGTGTACAAATTTCCTCTCTCTATCAGGCCTCCAGCCATATGGATTAAGACCCACCCTGATTCAAATTGTCCACACCTTAACTAATAATATTTCCAAAATGCCCTATTTACAAAGGGGTTCATGAACGCAGATTAATTCTGAGGGGAATTGGATTCAACCTACAAGAGCACTGAGAGTTAATATCTTGTCCCCCTCTCCACAAAACAAAGATCAAAGAACACTTTAACTCCAATCATGCCTCTCCTGGCTTACCTGCTGTCATTGACTGATGTTGTAGGTATAACATTTTTAAGCCTAATTATACATCATCATCATCATCATCATCATCATCATCACCATCACTACTTCAACTATTTAGAACTTGTTTTTGGGAGTTCCTACATATTTCCAGTTTGCCTGTTCAACATTCTTTCTTGAATCTGGGATCACATCCCTTATTTCTAAAGTAGATCCTCCAGAGGTCTTTTTGGTACAAGTATGCTCATGGTAAATTCTCTTTGTTGTTGCTTATATGAATATTGAAAGATGGTTTTACAAGGGAAACATTTTGAGTTACCATCTGTCAGCACACAGCAGACAGTACTTCACTCTTATCTGGCTTTCATTGAGGCTGATGGGAGCTCTGCTCTCCTCATGCACATGTTATTTCTTTGTAGGCAACATTTCATTTTCCCTGAATATGTTTAAATTCACTTTTCTTAGGGTGCTGCAATTTCACTACTTTAAGGTCTAACTAAGCATGGCTTTCTTTTATGTAAACTACTTAGTAAACTGTGCTTCTGGTATTGACGGATACTTTTTCTTTTAACAGTTCTACAAAATTCACATTTACTATCTCATCCAATGTTGTCTCACTTCCAATTCCCTCTATTATTTCTTTCTGATAGTCTAAATACACATATCCAGATTTCTTAACTTCTCTCTCAGTTTTCCTGTATTTCTGCTCTGTGTTTTGGATAATTTCTTTAGCTGGGTCTAATCTATTGCTTAATACATCCATTTAATATCTAATTTCAAGCATTACATTTTTCACTTCTAAAAGTACCTTTTGGTTCCAAATAGACCAATTTATCTTTGGCAATATTTTGTTCCTCCATCTTAATTTCAATATTCTCATTTGCTTCTTAAACGTAATAAAAATACTTATCTTATATCTTATGAGCCCAATACCTGCAGTATTTGAAATTTTATTCTGTAGTCTATTTCCCCTTACTCATGGTGACTTACTTCCTTGTGTATTTATGACTCCTTATCACTTATGTTCCTTGAAATGCAACCTAAAGAATTCTGAATTCTGGGTTTAATAGTTTTTTCCCAGATCAGATCTGTGTTTGCTTCTGTCAGGTGCCTGGAAAATTTTCATTTTCTATCTATTTTTTTTCTCACCACATGTAATTTTAGCCTTCAAAATGATATGAGCACAGGCTTGAAATGACAAATTCTCAGGGAAAACATGTGCCTCTCATTTTACCTAAAGCTAGGGTAATGCAGACAAGAAATCCTACTGTCCCTTTCTCCACTATAGGTCTTTTGTTTCATTGTTGTCCACTGAGGGTATCTGTCTTCATGGGTCTTGAGTTTATGCAAGCGTCTTCTAATTGACTCTCTCCCTGCTGGGGTCCAAGGTTCCAGGCACAGCCTTTCGACAGGATGATTACACATACAGTTTGCCCGAGACAGACTTTGGTTTAGGTCTATTGTCCTGGTGTAACTAATATGGCATTCCCTGGTTTGAATACTAAATCCTACAGTCCCCCTACCTTAAAACCAGGCTCCAGGCCTGGGCAAATGCCAGAGCCAGCTACTTTTTGCTTATCCTTAGAGATTCACACTTTATCATTGTATCTGGCCTCTGAATTTTTTCTTAACTTTATGAACTGATCAACTATGCTTTTAAAACATTAAAAATATTTTTATCCAGCATTTTTAGGTGTTCTTTACCAGGTTAGTTTTGCTTTCCTTCATTCTGAATTTCTAGTCCACCATATTTTTGCAAATATTCCTGTTTATTTCACCTGTTTTCCTTATGTATAACAAGTATCTGACACATAGGAAAAAATTCACAAATGTTGACTGAAAGAATGAATGAAGTAAATACTTCATTTTTAAACAGTTTCTAATATTTTGCAATCATTTTCAAGTGTAAGTGAAAAATGTTTTTTTCTTTTTGACTCTGTGATTTCACTCCTGGAAAGGTAACCCACAAAAATATTTTGAAAGAAGCAAAAAGTTTTATGGATAAAGCAGTTCATTATAACACAATTTATATTCGTGGAAAATTTGGAAGCAAAGTTGAGAGAATGGCTAAGTAATGTATGCTATAGTCATTCAATGGATAATATGTGACTCTTGGACATGATGCATATAAATATCACGGGCTGACTCAGAAGATGCTTCTAATACAAATAAAAAGCAGAATGCAAATTTCATGTGTATTATGATGATAAATATGACGTAATATACACATGTGGAAATGGACGAGTAGCCAGTTGGAAAGGACTGATTTATTAGGAGAGTAAGGTTTAGGTTCCTTTTTAAAACTTGCAATTATTACTATAGTGTTACTTGGGCAAATAATATCAATTTTATATGACGTAAACTCTCTATGGATGCATGTATGCATTTCCTCTTTCACAGAGCCAGAGAGATAAATGCATTTGGTGTCAGGCCTGTGTTCAAATCTTTGCTCTGTCACTTAAAAGCTGTGGTAAGTCCTTCACTCCTCCTGCTGTAGGTAGGGCATTCTGACACACCTCTAACCCTGGGCTCTGCCACGCAAGTCCTTTGGCTGATGACAGAATAGCAACAATGACTCAAGCTTTCCTCTTGCGCACTAGCGTTTCCTCTCGTACCTCTGCCCTGCCAGACTGGCCTGCTAAAGGGGCATGGGAGACACTGGAAGAGAACCAAGTTGACCCAGACAACAGCCACCCAACACGAAGCTGACCACAGGCACAAGGGCAAGCCAGCGAAGATCACTGCCTGCCCCAGCCAATCTGTGGGCTCATCAGCTAAGTAAATGGTTGCTGATCGAAGCCACTATGCGAGGAGTCCGTTAGGGGGCATTATTTATGGCAGTAGGTAACTGATACGACCTGCCTTCTTCACCTGCCAGGGCTCTAGCACTGTGCTTGGTGTCTAGAGACCAATGAGGAAAGCTTTCTATCATTGTCCCTTCTCTCTGAATGAGACATCTATGCTTAAGCCTCCCTTTCCCACATCCGCCCCAGCACTCATCCTCTAAGCCACGAATTGCTTGACAGTAAGAGCTAAGTTATTTACCCCCACATCTCTAGCGCCTGGCACAGAGTAGGCCCTCAATACATGCTTTTGTCTGAATTAAATGAATGGATGTTGGGAGCTGATAAAACAGCCGGCGGCAGGTGGCAAGAAGAATAACCACGCCAGCCAGCTACCCTGCACCTGGCTCTTATGGCAGGAGGCCTTATGCTTTCCAGAAAGCCCAAACAAGAAAGAAAAACAATGAAAAGCTCATTTTTCTGCTGGCCGGCTCCCTTCTCTCTCCCAGCACACTGCACACGGAGCTCACAGGCATTCATGAAGGGTCCCAATCCAGCTTCCCTCCCCGCGGCTGGGCATTTGATTCTTCCTCCAGGGATGCACCAGCTCCTGCCGCAGCCCATCTTTACTCTACCTTCAGGTCTGACACGTCTCTGTAGCACTGCTCAGAGCGGGTGTGGTCCGACAGCTGCACGTTCCAGAAGCACGGGAGCTGATACACGAGGAAGGGGTTCTGTTTGATGACAGCATTGAAGATATCCTGGGGGATAAAGGCCACAGACACAGTCAAAGCAGTCAGGCGGGTTCGGCTTGACTTTGGCTCGCAATGCACTGCACCTCCTCTGAAAGGGCTTCCACTGATGGCGCTGGCCTCATAAAGCACCATCCATTGGGCTTCCATGGGGCAGGCAGGGAATGTCCTTGCTACTCTAGCTGGCATATAATAAATGAAGTATCTTTGCCTCACCTCTTCCCACTTCATCGAGAAGCCCTGTGTTATTCATCTTGAGCCTCCTGGAGAGGAAACAGCGTGACCACAAATGGCTCTGCTCTTCAGAGGGCCAAGACAAATTGCAGGGCCTCAGTTTGAACAGCTCTTCCTGGGGCTTTCTGCGGACTTGGTGATGGATGTTCTTTGGACTACCTCAGGCCACTGTGCCCAGAGTAAGCTCTCGATTTCCAAATCCAACTCTGACTTGTGTAGGGAAGCTTTACCTCTTTGGGGCTCTTCTCCAAGTCCTAGCACCGGGCCATACTTATTAACTAGCTGTTGACGGGCGGTGCCAGGAGGTGAATCATGGGCCTTCATGGCAGTAGATGGCTGAATAAACTATCCTCATTGGACACGGACGCACAATTGCTAGCTTCTGGGGACATACTCAAGTCATTGGGACCTGATTTAAAATATGATGACGGAGGCCAAATTTCCCCTCAGGTTTAAAACAGCTACCTGGAAATTTTTAAACTTATTTATTATATCATAGCTCATTTATGAAGAAGGAAATTAGTTTCTGGCTGCTTGTGAAATACTGAATAATAACAATTCTAAAAAAAAATAAAAAGTAAAGTAACCCTACAGAGCTTTTTGGCTATAAAGAAAACTGGAGGAATTTGACATATCAAGCAACTGAACATTGAGCAAAAGAGAAAAAAAGAAAAAAGAAAAAACCATGGAGACTGAGTTTGCTCTTTGGATGAAAAGGAAAGGATAAAATGCAGAGAACCCAGAGAAATTGACTTTATTTTTCAAGACAGCCTCCTACACTACAGAAAAATCAAAATCTAAATGAGTCAGCCTGGTAGATTCAAGGCCAATGTGTGGGCCCCTGCATTTTCTAGCCGAAATGAGAAATGGGTTTTTTAAAGTTAATTTTTGTTAATACATTGGTGGAGTTCAAGGACTTTTTCAAATTGCCTGGACTAAAAGGTAGTTTCTTGAGCCAGGCAATTTATCCTTTGTATTCAAATGCATGTTTCCTTGAGTATAAGCTTTGCCTTAAAAGTTAAGACTCTATTTGCCAGAGAGGCAAATTAAATCATGGCAAAGAAACATGCTGTGGCCTTCCAGTATTTTAGGGAGCAGGCACTAGTGCATTCCACACTTCCAAAGAAGACGACAGCCTCCACTTATAGCAAATTACCATCTCCTTATGGCTCTGTTTCAATAAACTACGATCTCTCTGAGGCCAAGGACTATGTCCTTAATTTATCTACATGATTCTATTTCTGCACACAGTCGCTGGCATATGCAAGTATCCAGTGAAAGTTTGCTGAAAGAACACATGAGTGAACAGAGGGAATGAACTGACGAGTTAAGCTGTTGTTTTAGACTGGCAAGTACTAGGCAGATCTATCCAAGTGTACAGAGTCAAATAATAAGTTGAAAATAATTCAGACCCATGTACTTTTCTTTGTTTCTTTCTTTTTTTTTTTTTTTGGAGGTACTGGGGATTGAACCTGGAACCTCATACATGCAAAACAAGTGCTCAACCACTGATTTACACTGGCTCTGCAGACCCATCAAATTTTAAGTTTCTTTGAGAAACAGTACCAGGGCACTTGGGAATAACCTTACCCTCTAACCTGGCCACTCACCTGGTCAGCTAAGGATGTCGAGAGCATGCCCATCAGCTCCCTCTCTGCAGTCAGCCTCCACATCTGCTCCCATTTCATCTTTCGCAGCTTATCCAGAAGCAGCAGGATCACCCCTGCACAACAGCATGGGATAGAGGAGTGAAACAACAGTAAGGCAGGGTGCCAGGCACATCTATGTAGAGCACAGCCACAACCCCTCTGGGACTGTGTCCTCCAAAAGAAAAGGCTCAAGCACCACTGCACAGAAGTCTTCCCTCCAAGAGTTCCTCCAGTGAGGCATCGCAAGCTTTGGACACGAAGACGGCTGAGCTCAACTGCAGGATCTGCCAGTTACTGGGTAGGAGACTTTTAAACTCTCTCTCTGAAACATCCTCATCATATGGACAGCACTAATACAGACCTCAAAGGGCTGTAGTGCGGATTGAATGCGATGGGCAAAAGAGCCTGGCACTGCACCTGGTACATGGTACGTTGCTTAAAAGCATTACATTCCTTCCTATTACCCCTCCACCCAGATATGACAGCCAATGTAGGTTTAACTGACAGATGGTATTTGTACAACATATATCATTTATTTTCACAGGGGAAAAGCAACTCCTCTATGACTTTATTTTGACTAAATCTGCCAATTTGCTTTACAATTACTGACAAGCCACCTGGACTTTTCTCCATGTTTCTGATTCCAGTTAGGGTCTTCTTTGGTCCACCCAAATCAACATATTTGAAACCTATGGTGAAGGAAGTGCTTATTTTGGGTCTTTAGGATGAGCTCCAAAAGCCTCTGGGTTTGTAAGAAACTAATAATAGTTATCTTCCTCCTTCTCGCCACCTTCTTCTTGTGTCAGTTTTTCTGGGGAGACACCTGGGTGAATGAATGGAAGATGCCAGAGGGAAGAAAATGCCCACTGTATATCCTTTTGCATTTTTAAAAAACATTAAAACCACCAAATGTATTACCCAGGTAAAAGGTAAATTAACTAAGATATAAAAAGAAAAGCATATTTTCGCTCCACTGAATGTCTTAGAAGCAGCTGTCTGTACCATCAGGTCAGTGTGAGCAGAGAAAGCAGAGTATACCAAATTGCCAAGAGGATTTCCATGCAGGCCACACAGTCAACTGGGTGGATGGAACTGTAGCACCCACAGGCCCCCAAATCAATCCTGCTCAGGATGCTTAGCTCAGCAGAATAGCCAGTGGAAAAAACTCTGGGCAGTTGAAAAATGATCTTAGTTGATACCTGGTGCACACATTTCTAAGATTGTAGCAAAATAAATGATTCCCCCAAATCACACAGAAATGTCAACTCCAAGATTTTATACTTATTCCAGTGGCACAGATTTGAAGAAATATTTAATGATTATAGTAAGGGTATTTGGGCAGGTAGAGCTGAAAATTTAAAAACATGTTTATGGGAAGGATGGTGGAATATAAAGAGATCTGAACTTGTAAGTCAGAAGGACAACTTACAACATGTGCTGTGTATCTCCTTTATTCTTTTTTTTTTTTTTTTTGTACATAGTTCACTTACTGCTTGCAATATCTCTATGAGCGATTGCCACCCTGATTTTATAGGTGGAAAACTCAGGCCCAGAAAGGCGAAGGCAGACACTTGTCCAATTCACAGCTCCAAAGTATCTACACCAAGACTCAAACCTGTATCTGTCTGACTCCTACACTCTTGCTGCTTCTACCATGCCACACGCACCAGAACCCCAGCCATGTCGCTCTGCAGTAGTGTGCCTCAGGTCACAGCTCTTTTCTTTTTCTGACTCTCAGTTTCTGCTTGTGTAAAACGAGGAAAATGTACTTGCCCTGTACAACTCAGAAAACTGTCATGCTTCCAAGGGGTAAGGCTGGTAAATGTTTAACAACCAGCTTTCCTGGGGAGAAACAAAAACAAAAACAGCCTGACTTGTAGCATTTGCCTATTTCCTTGGGGTACATACTCCCATCATGGCGGACCCCAAGCGACACTGTGAAGTCGCTGAACACTGAGTTGGGAAGGGCTGCACACAATCAGCCTTCGTGGCCCAGTGCAAGCTAGCACACTGCTGAAACTGCTCCCCAAATACGGAAACATGGAAACACTTCTAGAAATAGTACAATTCACCACTGATTCTTCTTCTGGGGAGAAAAAAAAGAAAAATTTAAAGAAGTTATAAACCAAGAGAATATAGTGATGATGTCAAGAAAATAGATACTACTCAAACATGTGAAAGGGGATTTCTTTAAATCATACTGCAGAAACAACTTCTAATTAGGTTGGACAGCTGCTCCAATATGCAGAAAAAATGGGGACTGGTGGAAGTTATAAACACTGACGAAAGACAGTAAAGTACATTTTGAAGACTCTAGAGAGGTCAGTGTAAGGTCTATCAGTCTGGAGACTGGGCTGAGAATTGATGCTTTTAAATGGTGTCGAGACTTGACCAATCCTAAGGGGCAGATGTGATTCGGCAGCTTGCCAGTCTTGTTGAAAAGGCGGTATCTAGAATGGAGGGCGAAATGCAGAATGCAGGACCATTCTCCAAGTTACCCAACCTTTTATTTTGTGTAATTTTAATTTAATTTTTAAAATTATAAACTATTTCAAGCCCATCGAAAAGCACAAACACCCACCACCCAGATTTCATAAATGTTAATGCATTACCATTATTTGATGTAAAAATGTAATAAAATGTTACAGATGAGTCAAAGGTTCCCCATCTCATTTTACCCTTCCCTTTTGCTGAGGTAGAAACTCTCCTGTTGTGGGTGTGTTTCACTTCCACATTTATATTTTTATTCCCTATACATGTGTTAATAAACCATAGACATTGTTTCTAGTGGGCTTTACATTGTGCATTTCCTACTGTGACTTGCCTTTTCACCCAATGTAACGTTTTACAGATTTAATCATATTAATATTCCTATATTTAGCTTATTCATTGCGATCACTTCACTTATTGTCTAAACATACCACCACTTATTTAGCCATTCCCCGACTGAAGGACATTTTGATTGCTTCCAAGGTTTTTGCTATTATAAACAACGCTGCACAAACACCCTAATCCCAATTCCTGTCTCACAGGGAATGTGGGTGAGAGCTCACTAGGGCAGACTCAGCAGTTGTACAGGGACTGCTGTGTGGACGGGCCCTACTTGTCTCGAAATATCTTGAACTACTCCATCTTCCTTGTCTCTTACATTCAGGTCATCTCCGAGTCTCAGGAATTCTACTTTTAAAACAATTTTCACATCTATTCTTTTATTCAACAGTTATTTGTTGAGCACTTACTACGTGTGAACTAACTGAAATAGACTTGTACTTGTTTTTCTTCCTTACTTCCCCCAATCCCATGGGTTTTATTTAAAAAATAAAATAAAATCAGCCTATTTTATTAGACTGATGTATATAACTGGATCTTACTGGATGTATGTAACGCTCACTCTTTGCCAGGCCCTTTTGTGGAGACACAAAGGTGAGTTAAGCAGTAAGACAGGCATTCGGGGTGAGAGCTGCAAACACTGAGATGTGCTCTGCTTATTAAAGAACACAGGGGAGGAGGGTCTAGGCCAGCCCAGGCTAGGAGGAGGCCGAGGAAGCCAATGGACCAAGGCATGGACGAAGCAGATGGTATGGTAAGCCCAGCCCAGGCAAGCAGCGGAGTGTGAGACAGCTGGTCGACTGTATGAACAGAATCCTCTGGGGTGAAGGCTAGCATGTGAGGCTGAACAGGGGAGCAGGGAATGGATCAAGAAGGGCTTTCAAGGGATGCAAAAGAGGTGCTTTCCAACCATTTTCAGGTCATGTTATTAACATTCTTCTAACCCACTGGGGAATGTGAAGGAAGCGCCGTGTGGTCGGAATCACCATTCTGATATATGTCACCCCCGTGTGGCACGCTGGGAAGTCTTGCTGAGGAAAAATGGGAGTTAGTAAAGGATTTTGAGCCAGGGAGTGACCACAATTGAATCTACTTTAGAAAAGTAAACTGAAAACACTGCTTTTTAAAATGGGATAAGACCTGACCAGTCCTAAGTGGCAGATGTGATTCAGCCCAGTTTGCCAGTCTAGTTCCCACGATGGTCTCAAGAACAAGCCCCGATTGCTTAGGCCAGGTCAATCTGAATCTTGCCACAATTCACTTTTCTAATCATTACAACATTCCTTCCAGCAAAACTGGCCCAGGAGCACTAAGCCGCTCTGCCCCCTGCCCCTGTCCCTTTGCAAACGTGATGAGCCAATACTCTCAGCTTGATTTCCTCTTTGGAATCCCAGAATGTTTAATAAATATACTACTTTCTGTTCCCCAAGTCAACCAAGAATCAGAGTCACAAACATACAAAACCATAAGCAAACATGTCACAATATTTATGAACTTCACTCTTTCATATTAGGAGTTCTGCATTCATCGTCTCCTCTGATAACACAATGTCCTTGGAAAGAAGGCAGGGCAGATGTTATCCCCATTGCATAGATATGGAAACTGAGGCACCAAAAAGTGAAGGGGCTCTCCCAGGTCACAGAGCTGACAAGTGCTTCCCACTGCCCTGTCCAGAAAAGGGTCAATTTTTTTTGAGACTGTGTGCCTACGGTATGGCTTTCCTTCATGTTTGGACTTTTTGAAAGACTGTGCTGCACATGAAGGCTAAAGGTGGACTTGGCCAACATGGGCTGCCATGAACTCGTGGGAACCAGGGCTCCCTGGCCTCACAGCCTGGCCATACACGAGCTGCCCTCGACATGCCAAACAGACCATCATGGAGCCTGCCTGGCCTTTGACCATGGTTTCTGCTTCCAAAAACCTTTTATTCTATAACTCATTTTTCAGATATTTTCTGAGCACCTCCTACGGCCCTATTCATTGGGTTAACTGAGGCCTTGGCAGTTTGCAAAACACAGTCCTTGTCTTCCAAGATCTACTAGAGAAAGAAGGCTGGTAAGCAAATAAATGCACTGGTAAGCAAGGGAAAGCACTGTGATAAATGAGAGATGTGGGAAGAAGTATGGGAGCTGGGGCACGGGGAAACCTATCGTGGCCTGATACAGAGGGAAGCATTAGGGAACAGCTTCCTGAAATAAAAGATGTCTAAACTGAAACTAACAGGATGAAGAAGATTTACTTATCTGAAGGACAGGAAGAGTGATGGTCAAGCCAGGCAGGCTTCTCCCCTCAGGCCAGAGGTTTCCACAGAACGGGCTGCTATGAACGTCTATCAGAAGGAAAATATTTTCCACCACATTTGAACAGCAGACCTTAAAAGGTAATGATCCATTTCCCCTTCTTCTCCCCAGAAAGAAAATTAAAAGAGTCTGCATAAAGTTGTCCAGGGTGGGTGAAAACATTTGTCCTTGCTCATAAATTGATAATCAACCACAGGTTATTCAAACAAAAAATTTCCTTGCATTCTCATCCTGATACAGCAGTATGAATGAGAGGCATTTCTGTAGCTACTATAAATTGTAGTGAATGAAGAAACATGAGTCTTGCATCCAAGTCCTGATATTATCACTTATTAGCAAGGTGACTCTTGAAAAAAAAAATCATTGGACTTCTGAACCTCAGTTCTTTATTTCTAATATGGGGACAATCCCACATAACTCCAAAATGATTGTGACGACTAAAAATTCTGTCTTAAGAAATATCTGGTACAGTCTGAACAGCATTCAATATTGCTAGATTGAGAACTGTTTCTAGAATTTTTACTTTCCATTTCTTAAAAAGATCCTCTTGGGAGTATAGAATACACTGGACACTTGAAATATTTCCTTCCCACTCTTCTGTCAATAGTCAGGATATGGGGTCACCAACCAACATGATTAGGAGGTCCTTTGGGGTTACTGCAAGTGGCAGCTAAGAGATACAACTACAGGAAGAAAAAAAATTTAAAAAAAGGAAAGAAAATTTACCACAAGGAAAATTATGTACATAAATTATGTTCTTAAGCAGCTAAAGAGTCTTTTTAGACTGTTAAATATAACAAGCTTAAAAGAGAATCTGCCTGTTCCTTCACAGGTTAGGCATTTGCACCCAGGTTGTATTGACAATAGCTAAAAAAACAACATTTGCAAGAGAAACAGAACTTTATTTATTGACCTCACTCTCTTGGTGCTGGGGCAATATCCTAATTAATGATTGTAAAGGGCTTTGAAAATATGAAGTGGTACACAAAAGCTTAATAAATAACAGTTATAGAAACTATGCATTTCCTCATTAAGGTGCCTAATTATCACTCGTGGAACCTGCATAATTCCCACTAGAATTAAGACGAATTATGTGCATGCATGCAAAGTGGGAACACGCTTTTTAAGTGAACACTGGTTAAAAAAATGAAAATGGCTTCATCTGAAATCGGACCCTTTCAAGCAGCAACAACGCGGTTTGACTTTGGAATGCACACACCAAGTCACTGGTTTCCTGCAGTAAGGGGAAAGGTGGTGCCAAAAAGCATGACTTTGGCCTTTGCCTGGCATTTGCTGCTGCGTGAGCCGTCCGTTTCCAGACTTGTAGCTGGGGTCTGGGAGCAGGGAGGGAGTGCTTTGCCAGGAGGCCAGCGCTCTGCAGAGGGGCACTATGCCTTCGATTTGACAGGGACTCGTGATGGGGACGCAGGAGGCTGGCTGTGCTATACCTGCAGCTGTTGTGCTGGGAGTGTAAGAGACCCACACTAAATAAATAAATGAATAAATATATTAACAATCAAAGGCTTCTCCTGTGAACATCTGGCACAGTGGGAGGCGTTTCATCTGTGGAACACAGGCCAATGTTTTTTTTCCCCCAGGTTGACTCTGTAGGAATAGTTCAGTAGCCAAAATGGCAGGGAAAGAATGGTAAATGTCTATATAGAAAAGAGAGAGAAAAATAACGTGTTTTTTTTAATGAGCCAGATATTGATTTTTGCCAATGCAACTGTAAAATGGATAAGAAACTAAAAATAATATTGATGATGATACCTACCATTTATCAAGCAACTGCTGTATAATAGAGAAAAGTACCTTTTTAGATGACTTCCAATTCCTATGACAAACCTGCAAGGTAGATAGAATTATCCCCATTTTACAGATTAAGAAACTAAGGTCCATAAATGGCTAGTGAGTGGCAAAATTAGTTTCACTCTTTGACCTGTGGCCTTTCAGCCATGCCATGGTATATCCATGCACGCATGCATGTGTGTGTGTGTATGTGTGCATCCATGTATATCCCTGCTTGTGATTGTGCGTCTGTGTGTACACTCCCCTAACTACGTATGGCTAGACCTAGTTGAATCAATTGCCAGAAGCCAAAACTTATCAGGTAGCTGCTAGAGGAACAGTAAATAACTGAAGAACTTTGTAAAAAAAAACATGGACCATAACCAGATTGCCAGTGTGAAAACCTGGGAGGAGATCAAGTCTCCTTATACAAGTTCTGTTCTCCTTATATAAGGTCAGGTAAAGGTGGGGCTTCCCTGAGGACACTCCCGTGTGAGAATGAAGCTGCATGTAGAGGATAGGGCTGGGCCCAGTATAAGTGAGCATGGGTAACCAGCCGGAGCCAAGAAAGGCTTAAATCAGGATGCCGTTTAAGAGCTCATTTATGTCCACTGTCCCTAATGCAAGTCAGGAAGATTCTCCTGCTGCATTTGAGTCCACTCACCTAACTTCTCAGAATGTGCAGTTCTTCTCTTGCAGGCAAAGAGAGCCCCTTAAAACTTTTTCAACAAAGGGAATGCCTCCATCTGTACTCTGAAAATCATCTATTTAAGAGGAGGTTCTACCACTATTTCTTCCTTTCCCTTCTCTTCCCTTCCTTTCCCTTCCTTCCACCTTTCTAGGCACCCTACTTACATTCTTTAGTCAAGCTAAAGAATATGGCTATAGTTGGTCTGCAATTCAGACCATGTGCTTCCTTAATTCAGGAGGAGAAAATGAGGTCCAGATTATAGAATAAACCTTTTATTCCTAAACTTAATGTTTCCTGCAGTGTGTTACATGGCATTCTGCAGGATGCTAATAGGTGTTGAGAGAAGCAAAAATAAGTTTGGAAGATGGTGGGTGTTTTTATTTGCTAAAGGCTGCCAAGGCAATATACCAGAAATAAGTTGGCTTTTATAATGGGGATTTATTAGTTTAAAAGCTTACAGTTCGAGGCTGAGAAAAATATCCAAAGCAAGGCTTCATCAGGCAATGCTTTCTCCCCCCGAAGACTGGTGGCAGTGATCCTGGACTCCTTTCTCACATGGAAAGGCACATGGAGGCATTACCTGGGACTCTCCCTCCTCCTCCGGGCTCTGATGCCCACAGCTTCCTGATTTATGGCTTCCTCTCTGCTTCTGTGTTCTGTTGATTTCAGCTTCTGGCTTCCAGGACTTTCTCTCTCAGCTTCTAGGGGTTTCTCTCTGTCTCTGTGGCTCCCTTTCTCTGTATTCATCCATTTATAAAGAACTCCAGTAAGAGGATTAAGACGCACCCTGGGTCACGCCTTACCTTAAGTAACTTAATCAAATGGTCCCATTTACAATAGGTTCACACCCACAGGAATGGACCAGTTCAAGAACATGATTTTCTGGGGGACATACAGTCTGCAACTACCACAGTGGGTTAAGGTTAAACAGTGATCAATGGGTATGGTGACTCGCAAAGGGGGTTACCACACCCAGCAGTCTCCAGACTTCTTTACCAGGACTCCTTCTCCCCTCCCTCCTAGGAATCTGGCAGAATATGTTTTCTCCCTTCACTCTGAGTCCTCATGGGCTTGTGCCTGCATTTCCTCAGCTCTCCACCTTCACTGCAAGGGCCAGTACGTGAAAATGAAGACTCTGTCCCTTGGTCCTGTAGCGGCTTCTGCTGCTTTGCTGGTTTGAATCAGAGAAAGCTGAAGCGGGCACCGAGCAGGCTGCTAAGGCAGGAGACTCTGGGGAGCGTGCTGGCTCTCATCCCTGAAGCATTTATGAAAATGACCCTCACAATCACGACTTTCCTCTTTCCTTCTTTGAAGCACTAGAGTTCTCTTCTCATGCATGGCCCAATAGAAGGTGAGTTCATTAAAAACCACTTAATTTTAAATCCCCTGCTGACTTTACCTGGGACTCACTTTTGATGACATAAATTAAAGGGTTCTGTAGTCTACTTTCTGCCTTTGTTAATTTTTCCTTCCTGAGTGTTTACCAGAGAGAGAGAGAAAAAATAGAAACTTTGCTAAACATTTTGAAATGATGGCTAGAATACTGAAGGCTGGTGGTCACTCACTCACTCATTCACTCATTCAATAAGTATTTATCGAGCAACTTCTATGGTCCAGGTACTAGGTATACAGAGACAAAGATGACACTGTGGCCCCTTCTCTCCAGAGTTTGGAGGTGCTTTGGGCACCTCTCTGAAATGGGGTGGGCTCTGGGTGGGTTCACAAAGGAGGGTGTGGCCAGGTCTCATGTGGTGGGGGGTGGTCAAGAAAGGCTTCAGAGCCCTTTGAGAGAATAACACTTCACCATTCTTCACCTCACTGGACAGAATTCATGTGACTAAGGACATGAAGGGTTTGGTGGTGGGAAACACTTTATAACCAAAACCTGCAGAGTCTCTTATTTGTTGTTACTGTTGTTATTTGTTTGCTTTTATAAGTAAAATTATTTATTGAAGTATAATATACATTCAGGACAGTATGAGAACCTGAAATTGATAGCTTGATGAATTTTCACAGTGTCCTCACTCCTGGAACCAGACCACTTATTAACAGATATCACCAATGCCCACAAAGCCCTCCTTGCCCCCTTAGAGTCAAACATACACCCTAGGGTAACCATTATCTCACCATTATCCCTACTTCTTATACCACAGTTTAACTTTGTTTCCAAACTTTATGTATAAATTGAATCACACAGTATACACTCTTTTATGATGGACTTCTTTGGTTTAATATGTTTATGAAATCCATCTATGTTATTGCATATATTGTAGCTTATTCTTAATGCTGTATTGCAGTCCTACTATACGAACATAGCTTATTTGATTTATCCATTACACAGCTGATAGACATTTGAGTTGTACATATATGTGCATTTCCGTTGGGTACACACTAGTGGTGGAAATTCTGGGTCATAGGGTGTGTATATGTCCAACTTTAAAGATATTGCCAACTGGGTCTTCCCAATATACTCTCACTAGTAGTGCATGTGAGTTCCGATTGGACTATGTCTCATCAACAACTGGCATTGCCTGCCTTTTCCATTTTCGACATTCTGGTAGATGTGATGGAAGATCCATCACATTATGGATTTTATTTTGCATTTTTATGATTAATGAAGCCCAGCACCTTTTCATATGTTAACTGCCCATTTGGGTTGCCTTTTTGGGGAAGTGCCGGTTAAAGTCACTCACTCATTTTTCTATTGGATTGTCTGCCTTTTTCTTACTGATTTGTATGAGCTCTTTGTCTATTTCTCCACTTTTAAAGCAAAGGGATATAGGTCCCTGAGGTTGATTGGAGACAAGTGACTTTCAAGCTTTGATTTCCAGTCCAGCAATGGCAGGAAATCATATTTCTCAAATATGGCTGGATCCTCCTGGGTGGAAGGTGCTCACTGCCTATTTCCCTAGTCTTTCTTAGACTTAAAGAATATTAAGCTAGAAAAAGCCTTAGTATCCTATCAAATCCAAGCCTCCATATCCCCATTGCACTGAGGAAACAGAGGTCCAGAAAGACTAAGTGACTGGCTGCTAGTAAATGAGCTAGTAAGTGGTGAAAAAAAGTCAAGGATTGAAGTCCTTGAAACCCCACATTTCCTCCTGTGCTTTATTCTCTTCCTCCTCCACTTTTTTCTAACCAATCTGTCTAAATTTATCTCAGTTTCCCTTAGTCTATTAGACTCATTTGAGAGGGATACTTCCTGGTCAATCTCACAGTCCTGAGGAAAGTCTACAAATAGCTCCTCTTACTAGAGAGTGCTTTGCAAACAATAAGTTGAGGAAAAGTGCCAAAACACAAAAACCTTGCCTTAAAGCAACATAAGAGTGACTTAATTCCTAAGCATTGTAGGCTGTTGTCTTGGGACAAACTTACTATTTTCCAGATTGGACAGAGTTCCACAGTTATAGAATCATAGAAGGTAAGTGGTTTTGTCTATTTTAGACAAGTGATAAGAGAAGCCCAGTGAAGAAGCCATGCTCAGGGCTCAGTGGTCTGTCTCTCTTCCCATTCAGAAAACCACCAGGAGATCAAGTCTCTACAGGAACTGCCCTGAGAGATCACCTTTCACAGCCAGTCCATCAGAAAGAGGGAGCTAATAAATATTGAATTAAGAAATTCTGGTTGCTGTAGTTAAGACAGTCATTAAATATTCTCCATCTGTCTTTTTCAGGAAGAAGGAAGTATTTTCTGGGGTTGTATAGCAAGAGCAATGAATAGAGGACCAAGATTTTGGTCTTAAGTTTGCCTCTGAACAAAATGGAGCATATTATAATGCTTAGAAAAGCTGGGGTAGATGCAACAGCCCAGGAAGGCACAGCAGAGCCTGCCTGGGGGTTTGAAGACCCATGGGCTTTATACTAGGTACAGTAAAATGACTACAACTCTCTGAACAGAAGTCTGACCACTTGACTAGCTTGTAAGCAGGCGGATTTTAATTTTTTTTTTTTTTTACAAATAATGAGCCTGCCTCTCTCTACCAGTCTTGCTAGATGCTTCACTGCACAAGATGATGTCTCATTCACCTACCAAGAAGGGTGAGCCGGTTTGGATGGCTGAGCAATTGTGGCCAAGTTGAACATGCACCAGTACTCTGATGGAATGCTGAGCTAATGGACTGCTCAAAGGGCAAGAAGCTTCCTGCAAGCCCAGGGGAGGGGCACAAGTATGCACTCTTCCATATCACTCATTCACATGCTCAAAAGAAAAAGGCCATACTGAAAACTATACAGTGAACTATGTAAAGCTCATTGTCTTCTTTACTTTTCATTTCCCAATCATGGGAGGAAAGGCACCAACACTTCTGGCATGCCTCTGTGTGCCAGGCACTCAAGGACGGTGCTGTGGATTTTCTGTTTGCTCACTCTCGGCCGCACTCTCTGCCCTGCTCTGTGCCCTGGGAGACTAATCCCTGCAGAGTGAATCACCTGGGATGCCTTGTGGCTCCTGGTTAGAAGCACCAGCGACAGACTGGAGGGAAGAGAGGGCATTCCTTCCCTACACCCCTTTGGGTGGGGTTCCACCAATGGCCATGCCCTCTTCCACTTCAGCTTCTGCTGGGCCGTTACCCTCCATGGCTCTAGCTGACTGGCTTCTGGCAGCATTCTCTCTTCCCTTTGCACCTTTTGGCCTGGAGGCAGCTCCCAGCTTCAGCTAGTCTCTGGGTGCCTTGGTGTCCCTCACTGATAGCCTCAATTCTTTCCACTCACCCCTGTAAGTCAATCCCTTCATGAAAGTATCTTGAACTATCCAGATGGATCTGTTTCTTGCTGGGATCCTGATGGCTACATGAATATTATTTATTCTCCCTAACAGCCCCATGAAATCGTGATAATTATCCTTATTTTACAGATAAGGAAAGTGAGGCTCGGAGAGGTTAAGGAATGTGCCCAAGGTTCCTGCAGCCAGTAAATGGCAGGGCTGGTGGACGTGAACTGAGGTCTACCTGAGTCCAAGGACACAGTATGCTAGTGACTCGGGTGGGTCTGTGGCATGCTGCATGAAAGAGGCACATTGCAGAACCACAGGTGACAGAGTGCCTCACACATCATGTAGGGCAACCTCTTTATTTTATAGAGGAGAAAACCTTGACTCAAGGAAGTGAGGAGAATGGGTAAGTCCAGGAAGTCAATGCTGTGGCAGAGTTAGGACTGAAATGCAAGTCCCTTGATTCTAGCTTTGGTACTTTTTGTACAGCCCCTGCCTGGCCTGAGAATGATGCTGACAATACAGTCACATCTCAAGTACCCATGCTTGGATTACCCAGGGCAGCGGAGCATACTTTAAGTAGAAGGATTCTGGCATCAATTTGCATGTCAGCTCCACACTTACCAGCCGCCTGACCTTGAGCAAGTTACTTAACATCTGCTCTGGCTTCAGTGTACTCTTCTGTAAAATGGGTATTAACAGCAACTCACAGGGCTGTTGTGAGGGTTAAAAAGAGAATAAGATAAAAGGCTCAGCCCAGTGACTAATACATAATTTTGCTTTAATTAAATACAAACTGTTGTTATTATCTGGGGTAGACTTTTAAACCCAAACTAGGTTCTTCCTATGACCTGTAGGCTCTGAATTCACCACTCACTGCCACTCAGAAGCTGAACAATAAAAATAAATGCTAATGGTAACAACAGCAAGAATTTCAGCAACCCACTAAGCACCAACCAGGTCCCAGGCACTGTGCTAGGCCCTTCCAACATCCAGGGAGGTTGACTAGGTAACTAATAAACTAATAAGTAAGAGCCCAGATCCAAACCCTGTGTCATCTGGCTCCAAAGCCCATGAATCTTCCAATATCACTGTTTATGAGATGTAGTAGAACCTAACTAGTACAAGAAATTGGCTGCAAAAACACTACCCAATCAATCTATGTCAAACACCTATGACTTTTGGATTTACAGAGACTGCGGGTCCTTCGTGCCACCAAACTGTGGCTCCTGGAGGGCACCAACTTCCAACATAGCTTGTGGCACATGGGAGGGCTGCTCAATGTAAGTATAACGTGTTGGTGGTGAACTGGAATGGACTCCTGGAGAGCTGAGACCATGTCTTTTGGGATCTTAGTGAGCAGTGCCTAGAGCAGAGTATGGGGCTAGAAAACGCCCCTTCTATTAAAGTGAATCCCTGTTATACTCGAGGACTAAAGAGATGACTTCCAGGGAACATCAAGGGATGAGAAGGCAATTCGATCTCCTTATTCCCTAGCACAACCACAGTTCTAGAGAAGGCTCTGCATTTTGGTCAGGTGCTGGCACTGTAGTGTTGTAAAGACCTGGAAGCCAGAGACCTGGGTTAATTCGACCCCACTACTTGTTTTCTGTATAACTTGAGGCAAGTAACCCAATCTCTGTAAACTTCTCTCTCCTAACCCCTAAAATGGTTAGTATTCTATTAAGCTCATTGTTTTTTTCAACCAGTATCTGTTGAGTATTCTGTGTACTAGTATCCATTCTGAAAACAGAAATTCTTGTCCTCATGGAGTCTATATGCTCCAGGAAAGGCAAAGAACAAAATAAGCAAGGAAAGCATATAGAATATTATCCAATAACACTAAAGCAGGGAGGGGAGACAGGGAGTGCTGAGATGGAGGAAGGCTGAAATTTTAAATGGGGTGGTCAGCAATGGCCTCTCTAGGAAGGTGATATTTGAACAAAGACCTGCAGGAGGCGAGGGAGTGGGCCACGTGGATATGGGGGAAGAACGGCTCAGGCGGAAGCCCCACAAGTGCAAAGCTCCTGAGCAAGTGAATAGACCTAGGAACTGCAAGGAGTGCAGTCCCTGGGCTGCTAGGAAAGTTAAACAAGATAATAACCCATTTGAAACCCCACATTCAGAACAAGTGCTCAATAAATGTTAGCCAGGACTATTATCAGTATCCCTGTGGGCACATAAAGACCCCTCTCTACTGCAGAGTGAATCCGGCAGGCACAAGGCCATGATAACCTTTTGGGGTCTGAACCAGCATTAATAAATGAGACTATCGGCTTTCTGCCAGCCTTATTTGGGCAAAGCCACAGGCTCTCCTGCTCATGGGAGAGGATTTCCTATAAATTGGATTAGCAGGGAGCACATTTAGTGCCGAAGAGAAATAAGGGGGAACTAAATCTAGCTTTTTGGTGGTGTCAATCATTTAAAAAGAATGTGTAAATTTACCCTGATTCAAGCTTTCAGGCAAGAGTGGTAAATGTCCTTTCCTTAGTAACTTTTCTAGCATTCAATAACACAGAAGGGTGGAGGTGGAGCCAAATTGCATTATCCTTTTAAGACTACAGTTAATGCCAGGTGAAATTTCTCCCCAGAAACGAATTTCTGCATCTGTTAAGTGGGAGGAGGGAAGTGTGGTAAAAGCTATACATGCGAATGATTATCCAGGGTGATTCTTGGGAATAATGTTGACCAAAGAGGTTCACAGCGGGATGGGCTGTGTTGGATGTGTTGGGTGGGTGAGGGAAAAAACCCAAAGGGGCTTGTCATCCTCATCGTGTTGGAATTTAAGGGCATGTGGTCATCCTAAGCTCTGCTTCCTTTACTTTTCTCTTGTCTTTTAACTGGAAACCTAGAGCCAATTACGAATCTCTTTAAAATCACAGAATTCTAAGCTCTAATTTAGCTAACAATAATTTCACACTCTTCTAGCACTTGTGCCTGCTCTTTCACCCTCATCCCCTCATTTTCCCTCTACTCTCTCTCTCCCTCATTCTTCCTGCCTTCTCTTCTGAAGGTTTCCTGGGCCATTCCAGCAGAGGTGGCTGCCCACCTTTAGGCCTCCTCTTCACCCAGAAGCTGCTGGACTATAATAACGATCTCGTGCTCAGCACCCATTCATTTGCATGCATCTCCCACTAGATGCCGAGTTCTCCAGCACAGGGAGGGTCTCACCTCTGTACACCAGTGCTTATCACAGGCACAGCAGACACATTTAGGGAATGTTTATGAATGAGCTGATGAGTAAATGAATGAGCTCAGAAATAAGACAGAGGTCCTGCCCAGTGGTATTTAACAGTGGCTCAGTGAAGATTTGCTGAATGACTAATTTTAAAAAGTGCTGTGATATACACAGAAGGATCCCAGGGACTCCTGAGAAGGCTGTCCTGGATGAGTGGGGGGGAAGGGGGGGAGGAGGAGGTTATCTATTTCCCACCTTCAGCCAGAACCAACTAATCCATGCAGTCAAAACTGATCTCGTTAAATATCTGACTACCTATTTCCCAAATATGGCAAAAGATTTCAGAAACTTTGCTATCAGGAAGTTTTCTGTGGTTGAACGTCTTAATTCATTTGATACTTTTGGGCCAAAGCAGAAAGAGCAGGGCTTGGAGTCAGACAGACCCATGTCTAAATCTGGTCTCGGGTTTTTCTGGGTGGGTAAGACTGAGGCCATTTAACTTCTCTGCATGTCGGTTCTCAGAGAATTGGGGACAGGGAGACAGTCCTTTTTCCCTAGAGGCAGGCTTGTCTCAGGGAATATTCTACTCTGGGCAGAATTTCTTCTGGGGATCTTTTCCTCAAACACAAGATTTTTCTTAAGTTTTACAGGATTTTGAGTGTACCTGTTGTTGATCATTCCGAAAAGGAGGCAGGAGGGGACGTGGGGAGTGGGGTAAAGCAGCAGGAGGTGCTGGGGCAGCCCATTTTCCATGCTTGGTGCTTTGGAGTTACCCGGACTAGCTCCCCCTGTGCTGGGAGGGGCATGAGGAATGAGAGCAAGGGGTGGCGAGATGAGCCCGATTATTTCTCTGAGAGATACTGGATAAGTAATGGACACTGAGAGTCCCTTTTGTCCCAATCATCTAAGCCACAGTTGGAACACAGAATTAGTACTGCATTACTTGGAGTCCTATAATCATATGACCATTTAGATGGAGAAGCAGTCACAGCAGGGTGAGGTGGGGAGGGGGGCTTTGAGTATGCCCAGCAAGCAAAGCAGAGCGTAGTAATAAACAGCTTATTGAAATACAAGGGAGAGATCTGTAACGTTACTACTGAATATGAGACGATAAACAGAAACTAATTGTACAATCTTCATTATTACTAATTTATGATGTGCAAAATAGCATTGGCAGTCTTTCCCACTGTGTTACAGAACAAAATCCAAATTCCAAACCATGGCCCACAAGTTCTTCCCTAGCACCCCAGTCTAATCTCAGGCTACTTCTTCCAGTCAGTTCCAGAGCTGGCCAAAATGGTGCCCACATCAGGGCTGCTGTGTTCTTTCACCCTGGTGAGGTGCATGGCTGGCTCCACTTCACCTTTCCGGTTTCAGCCTAAATGTCACCCCCTTAGAGAGTTCTTCCCTGTTATCCTCAATCACAGAATCCTGCTAAACTACTTCAGGGAGTAATTCTCTCCTTTCCTTTCTTCCCTCCCTTCCTCTCTCCCTCATGGGTAGGGAGTGAAGATTTCAACAAATCACATACACGAAGCACTATCGGGATAGCAGCCTTTTGCTTTCAACACAGAAAGATCTGTGCTGTAATCCTTGCTTGGCTATTAACAGTGAGACTGAATATATAGCATAATCCTCCTTACAGAGGATATAGCTAGAATTAAATGAGATAAAGCATGAAAAGCACTTAGTATAGTGCTTGGCACAGAGTAAACGCTCAATGAATGTTAGCTGTTGATATTAACACAATAGTGGATTATCAGTCCGTGCATATTCCTTCCTTTGCCCTCTGGAAATGGATGGTTCCATTTTACCTATCTATGGTTATGTTAACCCATCTGATTAAATAAAGACTATTGACACTCACAGTGTAAGGAATCTTTGGAGAGATTAATTCTTGAAACAGGAATGAACTGCCATTATTCTTTGCTTTAGTTTTCCAGGCTGCTGAGAACAGACGCCATAAAATGGGTTGGCTTAGACAATGATTTATTAGTTTACAGTTTGAGGCTGAGAAAATGTCCAAATCAAGGCATTATCAAGGTGACGCTTTCTTCCTGAAGACCAGTCACCGCAATCCTTGGTTCTTCTGCCGCGTGGCAAGGCACATGGCTGCATCTGCTGGTCTCTCCCTTCTCTCCTGGGTTTCATTGTTTTCAGGTTCTTGCTTCTGTGGCTTTTTCTCTCTCTCTGTGTATCCATCCCATTTATAAAGAACTCCAGTAAGAGGATTAAGACCCATCCTGAATAAGGTGAGCCACACCTTAACTGAAGTAGTCTCATCAAAAGGTCCTACTTACGATGGGTTTACATCCAGAGGGATGGATTAGATTTATGGACATGTTTTTCTGGGGGTACATATAGCTTCAAGCCACCACACCCTTATATATGTATTCTTTCACCTTATTATCTGGGCATTATAAAATAAGTCCAAAGAACTTTAAAATCGGGCTGCAGGAATATGTGTCTGCTATAAACAGGTATGGACATCATTACTGGGGAGTATGATACCTCTCATTTGGTCTCCATACTTCAAAACAAATGAGAGTGGTTCCTAATTGACTCTTAGCCCCAATAAGAAGGCTAGTCTCAAGACCACGGCTCTTCCCCAACTGCACACCCCAGACTTCTCCGGCCACGCCAGCTTCCAGCTGCACTCTTCACGCCATTTCTTGGCTTGTCCCTCTCCACCTACAGAGAGTCCTTCCATTTTCTTTGAAAGTCTGTATGTCCACTTCCCTAAAGACCCATGAAGCTGCCACTTAAAATTAAATTTGACTCCTGTCACTATGCCAGATATTCATTTAGGAATTTCTTGCTTACTACCATGCCAACAAGACAAGAACTAGAAGAAGCCTATACTTCGTAACATCTGACTTGGAAAGCAAACTCTTTACACCCTTCCCTCCTCTGTGCCACAGAGGTGTCTGGTATGCCTTATACCTTATCAGTCTTCTCAAAAACCTGATGAGAAATGGTCTCTCATAATCTGCATTTTCAGTTGAGGACAAAAGCACGGAGAAGTTGGCATGCCCAAGGTTGAAGGATGGTGTGTGGAGAAGCAGGGTTTGGGAGTGAAGTTTGTCTGATCCATAGGCTAAATGCCTGAGACCGTTACTAATCATTGGGAGAATTGCATGTAAAAATTCATTCTTTCAACAAATATTTATTGAACCCCTACCATACGTCAGGGACTACTCTAAGTGCTGGGAAGTAAAGGGTTGAACAAGTGTGAGAAGATAAAGCGCCTAGTGTGGGATGCCTATCACATGAAAACTACCCAAAGAATATATTGCTTCCATTTCCCTTTCATTTTTTATGCACATCTCTATGCAGTTTGAGAGCAGAATTGGGTCTCATGCAATTTGTCCTTTCAGCTCTTATACAGGAATATTTGCATACAATTAAGGCAGGTGAAGGGAACCAATATTTCTTGAGCATCTATATTAGTTTTTGATCATTGGGTTGCATGTTACAGTTACAATGGCCTATTTAATCCTCACAACAGCTTGTGAAGGATATGCTAAGTCTTTCCTATTTACCAGACGTGGAAAATGAAGTGGCACAGGCAAGATCCTAATCCAAATCTGCTGGACTCTCCAAACCATGCTCCTTCTGCTATACTGCAAACAGGGATCACAGACTTTTTCTTAAAGGGTCAGGCAGTAAACATTTTTGGCTTTGTAAGCCAAACGGTCTCCACTGCAACCACTCATCTTCTGCCATTACAGCCCAAAGGCAGCTATAGACAAAAACGAATGGTGTGGCTGTGTGCCAATCAATCTTTCTTAACAGACACTGAAATTTGAATTTCATATAATCTTCACATGCCACAAAATATAACTGTATTTTGATTTTTTTCAAAACCTTCAAAAACATTAAAATTTCTTAGCTTGATCTGTTTTTATGGGCAGTGGTCAGATATGGCACATGCAGACTCCTGCTGTAAACAGTTAAACATTCATTAGGAAGATACTAGATACATTTTAATTAAGAAATAAAACAAATGTTTCCTTGGTATATTTGCCTGGCCCCACCAGCTGAACCACTGAGCCAGATTTAAAGACAAGCCTGTTTGTGCTGAGCAGGGCATGCAGTATATGTTTAATAAATGCAGGCCCAGTAAGTAAAGTCTGCCTGGGAAGAAGAGGGATGCAGACTGAGAGGGACTATTTCTCTTGGATAATTGTCTGAGCTGAGATTCCCACTGGGCTCTGCTAACCAATTCAGGATCCTCTGTGCCATTCTGATTCAAATACGTCTGACCTGCCACGGTGAATGGGTGAATGTCAAATATGCTCCTAAAGGAAATAAGGCAACTGAGTGCTCTGGGGGAAGGGGGGTTTTGTTTAAGCATAATGGTGATGATAGGGAACAGCTCACAAGGGCATGGGAAGAGGAGGCGGCTCATCTCTCTTTGTGATGTCACTTCACTGTCAATTTAAGCTGGGTTTTGTCAGCCCCAGGGAAAGTACAGGGTAATGGGCCAGAATCCAGGCAACAACAGGGATACAAACAGAACTGATTAGAAGAGGTACATCCCTGCATATCCTCTCTTCCCTGTAGCCAAAGGGCTTAAAAAAAAAAAAAAAAAAAATCCAGGCACTTATGTGGTATAATGCATGTAATTAATTATTTGTAGGTTTTTCCTAACAGCAACCTGAGGCCCAGGGTTCTTGTATCACTCCTGGCAATTATATATTCAAGCAGCTATAGAGTCCCAGAGTTTGCTTGATGGTTAGGAAGATAGGGTTATGCTGATTACAGTATTGCTGATTGGAGTATTTAGTACAAAGCCGGAGAACTTTATTGGGTAGTTTGATTTTTAGGTGTTGGCATCTGGTTGTAAATGGCTTTTGGCTATTGCTCTTGAGCCATGCTGGAATTTGCTGCACGTGGGACTTATGAATATAGGTTGTAGTGTGGGAATATCCTGTTTTTCTCCTTCTTCTGCTGGGTGGATGTTGCAAGCTGCATTCCCGTAACTTGTTTGTGTAGTAAGCAGGCACAGGCTGCTGGTGGTGTTTCTGCAGCTCCCATCACGTCAGCAGGCATAACCTGCCTTCTCATAACTTAGTTGTGTATGTCAGCAGCCACCATCTGCCTTCTGATAATCTGCCTATGTGAGTCCAGCAGGATGCTGCCCCAGTTTTTTTCTACTGGGTGTTGTGTGGAAATTAGGTTTTCTACCCCTCCTCCTTAGGTCCCTATTCTATCCTGCCTCACTGATACTGGGTCTCACTCCAGACGTTTTGATTTATTGGTTTGAGGGAAGGCCTGGACATCAGGAATTTTTATATGTCCCCAAGTAATTCCAATATGCAGCCATGTTAATGAACTACTGTTCTAAATTTAGTGGACTTTTATGATGTTATTAATAGCCCTGTGTATCGGGAAGGGACTAGATAAATCCCCACGTGCAGAGCTAAGTAACTGCTCTACCAATTTCAAGCATGGAAGGCCCAAGAGAGTGGAAGGTAGGCTTAAGCACTGGGTTCTGTCATTTACTGTCTCTGCTTACCACTAAAATCAATTAACCTCTATGAGCCTCCATAGACTCCTTTGTAAAATGGGGATAAAATGAGCTAATGCACATGAAAGCACTAGCCAAAGCAAAGAATTTAGTATTGTGAACTAGAGACCCGAAATAGACCAGATTCTCCTTCCCATCATAAATATGTCTTCAAGGAAACCATGCATTGAATAAATGTCAGATTATTTTTTATGGCAGGAAGATTTAGGATCATATCCTGTGTCCACTCCAAACTGAAGAAACATAGGTGTCTGGTTAGCTGGATTGTAGCTCCTGTTAGTACTTGCTATGCTAAAAGACCTGAGTTAGTGACATAGAAACCATTGACCTTTATGAACATTTTAGGAAATTGGCCACCCCTTGTGTCCATTAATAGGCCAGGTCATTCACCTGGACCCAATGCTGAAATGTCAGAGCCAGGTAGAGTTGTCCACAGCAAGGAAATAGTTCTGTTTTGTTAGCCACTGGGCCATGACTTATGGCTTCAAATGCTTGGATCCTTTAGCCAGAGACCATCAGCCTAAACTGAAAAGGCTGACACTGGGGTAATATGAAATAGTTACTCTGCAAAACACTGATTCCTCTTAAATATATAAACTGCATGGCCAGCAAAGAAAAACACACACACGTGTATATGTTTAACTTTAAAATTGTACACCTTAAAAAACTATCCCTAATTACTTTTTTCCCTTTATTAGAGAATTTGTGGGTTTCCAGAACAATCCCACATAAAATACAGGATTCCCATCTACCACTCCACCACCAACACCTTGCATTATTTATAACTATATTATTAATTAAAGTCCATGGTTTAACTGAGGGTTCACTGTTTGTGTAGTGTAGTCCCATGGATTTTTAAAACTTTTTTATTCTGTTATCATAGATGAATTTAACATCTCCCTTTTAATCATATTCAGAAATACATGTCAGTGCTGTTAATTACATTCACAATGCTCCCATCACCATCATCCATTCCCAAAAGATTTCCATTATTCTATATACAAACCCTGTACATTCTAAGCATTAACTTCCCATTCCCTATCCCCACCCCATTCCCTGGTAACCTATATTCTAGATTCTCACTCTGAGCTTGCTTGTTCTTATTCTTTCAAATCACTGTGATCACACAATATTTGCCCTTTTTTGTCAAGATGATGTCTTCCATGTTCATCCATGTTCTCATATGAGCATGTATCAGGACTTCATACCTTTTTTGCAGCTGAATAATATTCTATTGTATGTATATATCATAGTTTATTTATCCATTGATTGGTTGATGGATACTTGGGTTGCTTCCATCTTTTGGTAATTGCAAATAATGCTGCTATGAAAATTGGGGCAATAACTGTTCAAGTCCCTGCTTTCAGTTCTTTTTGGTGTATACCTAGTAGAGGGATTGCCAGGTCATATGGTAGTCCAATACTTAGCTTTCTGAGGAACTACCAAACTGTTTTCCACAGTGGCTGCACCACATTACATTGCCACCAGCAATGACAGAGTATTCTTATTTCTCCGCATCCTCTCCAACACTTGTTATTTTCAGTTTTTATAATAGCAGCCATTCTAATGGATTGTGAAATGATAACTCATTGTGCTTTTGATTTGTATTTCCATGATGGCTAATGATGTTGAGCATCTTTTCATGTGCTTTCTGGCCATTTGTATGTCTTCTTTGGTGAGATGACCATTCAAGTCTTTTACCCATTTTTTAATTGGGTTGAGACTATTCTTTCCCAATTGAGTGGTCTTTGCCCCTTTGTTAAAAATCAGTTGGACATAAATGTGAGGGGTGATTTCTGAGTTCTCAATTCTATTCCATTGGTCTATGTGTATGTCCTTATGCCACTGTCATGCTGTTTTGATTACTGTGGCTTGGTAAGAAGTTTGAAGATCAGGAAGTATGAGTCTTCCAACTTCATTCTTCTTTTTCACAGTGGCTTTGGCTATTTGGGGACCTTAGACTTCCATATATATTTTATGATTGACTTTTCTATTGTGCAAAGGTGGTTGTTGGAATTTTGATTGGGATTGCAATGAATCTACAAATTGCTTTGGGTAGTATTAATGGTATTTATTTTTCCAATCCATGAACATGGAAAGTCCTTCCATTTATTTAAATTTTCTTTTCTTTTAGCAATTGTTTATAGTTTTCTGTGTATAAGTCCTTTACATCCTTGGTTAGATTTATTTCTAGACATTTGATTCTTTTAGGGGCTATTGTGAGTGGAATTTTAAAAATTTCTTCTTCTGATTGTTCATTGCTTGTGTAGAGAAACACTACTGATTTTGGGGTGTTGATTTTGTTGAATTCACTTATTAGCTGTAGGAGTTTTGCTGTGGATTTTTTAGGATTTCTGTATATAGGATCATGTCATCTGAAAATTGGGAAAGTTTTACTTTTTCCTTTTCAATTTGGATGCCTTTTATTTCTTTTTCTTACCTAACTGCTCTGGCTAGAATGTCTAGTACAATGTTAAGTAACAGTGGTGACAGTGGGCATCCTTGTCTTGTTTCTGATCTTAGAGGGAAAGAATTCAGTCTTTCACCATTAAGAAGGATGTTAACTGTGGGCTTTTCACATATGCCCTTTATTATGTTGAGGAAGCTTCCTTCTATTCCTAGCATTTTATGTGTTTTTATCAAGAAAGGGTGCTGTATTTTGTAAAATGCCTTTTCTGTATCAGTGGAGATGATCAGGTGTTTTTGTGCTTTTTTCCCTTCATTCTGTTAATGTGGTGTTGTATTAGGTGCCAACGCAAAGTACCAGAAATCTGTTGGCTTTTATAAAAAGTGTTTATTTAGGGTAAAAGCTTACAGTTAAAAAGCCGTGAAAAGTCCAACTCAAGGTTGCTTTCTCATCAAAGTCAGTTGCCACATGTTGAAGCAAGATGGTTGCCAATGCCTGGCTGGTCTCTGCCTTTTCCTCTTGGGGCTCTTGGGCCCAGCCTCTTGAGACTTCGTGCTTAAGTGAAGCCCCCTCTCTCCAGGCATAGGCTTCTCTCTCAGGGCTTCCTATATCAGTCTTGGCGCTCTTCCCAAGGTCAGCTGTAAGCTATTAGGCAAAATGGTTCATTTCTCCCCAGGACTTTAGCTGTTTGAGCCTTCTTTCTGTCACAGGGCCAGATAAAAAATAACAGAGCTCTCTCCTCTGGTGTGTCTTCTTAAGTAAGTGTCCATTTATATCAGACCCAGCAAGGAGGCATGGACTTCACCTGAGTCAAGCCTTACTGACATAGTAAAAAAAAGCTCTAATCTTAACAGGTAACTAATCAAAGGCCCCTCAACTGAATTTAATACTATCAAAGGGTATCATACCCAGAGGAATAAATTAGTTTACAAACATCTTTCTCTTTTTTGGATTCATAAAATAATATCAAACTGTCACAGGTGTATTACATTAATTGATTTGCTTATGTTGAACCAGCTTTGCATATCAGGGATAAATCCCACTGGATCATGGTGTATGATTCTTTTAAATAGCTGTTGGATTTAGTTTGCTAGTAGTTTGTTGAGGAATTCTGCATCTATATTCATAAGAGATACTCACCTGTAGTTTCCTTTTCTTGTGGTATTTTTATCCAGCTTTGGTATGAGGGTGATGTTGGTCTTGTAGAATGAGTTAGGGAGAGTTCTCGCCTCAATTTTTTGGAAGAGTTTGAGCAAAATTGGAGTTAAGTCTTCTTGAAATGTCTGGCAAAATTCCTCTGTGAACCAATCTGGTCCTGAGCTTGTCTTTGTTGGGAGGTTTTGGATTACTGATTTAACCTTTTATTAATCTTCTATTTCTTCTTTTTTGAGTCAATGTAGGTAGTTTGTATGTTTCTAAGAATTTGTCCATTTCTTTTAGGTTATCTAATTTACTGGCATATAGTTGTTCATAGTATCCCCTTAGAGTCCTTTTTGATATCAGTGGGGTTGGTAGTAATATCCCTCTTTTCATTTCTGATTTTAGTTATTTGTATCCTTTCTCTTTTTTGTCAATGTAGCTCAAGTTTTGTCAATGTTATTGATCTCTCAAAGAACCAACTTTTGGTTTTGTTTATTCTATTTTTTGTTTTGTTTTCTATTTCATTTATCTCTGTTATAATCTTTGTTATTTTCTTCCTTCTGCATGCTTTGGGTTTAGTTTGCTCTTTTTTTCCCCTAAACACTTTGGGTTTAGGTCTCTGATTTGAAGTCTTTCTTCTTTTTTTGATGTAAGCATTTAGAACTATAAATTTGCAAGCACTGATGTTGCTGCATCCCATATGTTTTGGTATGCTGTATTTTCATTTTCATTACCCTTAAGATATTTCCTAATTTTGCTTCTGATTTCCTCTTTAACCCATTGGTTGATTGAGAGTGTGTTTTTAATTTCCATATACTTGTGAATTTTCCATTTCTCTCTGTGTTACTCATTTCTAGAGTCATTCAATAGTGGTCAGAGACTATATAGTGTACGATTGCAATATTTTTTAATTTATTGAGACTTGTTTTGTGACACAACATATGGTCTAACATGTAGAATGAGCCATGTGCACATGAGAAGAATGTGTATTATTTTTGTTGGGTGCAGTGTTCTATATACGTCTTTTAGATCTAGATGATTTAGTGTATTGCTCAAGTCCTGTACTTCCTTAATGATCTTCTGACTAGGTGTTTTATCCATTAGTGAGAGTGGTGTGTTCTACTATTAATGTAGAACAGTCAATTTCTCCCTTCAAATATATCAATATCTGTTTCATGTATTTGGGGGCTCTGCTGTTAGGTGCATATAAATTTATAATTGTTACATTTTCTTTTTGAATTGATCCTTTTATCATTATATAATGAATGTCTTTGTCCCTCTCAAAGTTTTTTTTTTTTTTTTTAAGTACTGGGGCTGGGGATTGAACCCCGGACCTTGCATGTGGGAAGCCAGCGCTCAATCACTGAGACATTTTGGCTTCCCCGAGGTGGTTTTTTTGTTTGTTTGTTTACTTTTGTTGTTTTAGGAGGCACGGGGACTGAACGGAGAACCTTAGGCACTCAAATGCTTGAGCCACATCTTCCCTCTCAATGGTTTTTGATTTAAATTCTATTTTATCTGATATTAGTACAGCTACCCCAGCTCTCTTTTGGTTACTACTTATATGTTGTATTTTTTCCATCCTTTTACCCTCTACCTGCTTGTATCTTTGAATTTAAGGTGAGTCCTTGCAGACAGCATATAGTTGGGTCACGCTTTTTAAAAAATCTATTCTGCCAATCTCTGCCTTTTGACTGGAGAGTTTAATCCATTTACAGTTAAAGCCATTACTGATAATATAGGACTTTTTTCTGCCATTTTGCTATTTAGCTTTTTAAAGTCTTATGCCATTTTTGTCCCTCACTTTCATCAATGACTAACTTTATATTTATTTGCTTTTTTGTGTAGTATCATATTGAGTGCATTCTCATTTCTGAATATAGTTTTCATCTATTTTCCTTGTGGTTACCATGGATTAATATATAACAATCATATATGGTTTGATAACAAAGTAACTTCAATAGCATGCAAATATACTTTTCCTATACCCCCTGTTCCCCCACCATTTTTTGTACTTGCTACCACTTATACCTTTGTACACTGTATTCCAAAAACATAGATTTATCTTTACTTTTTATGCATTTGCATTTTAGCTCCTGTAGGCAGTAAACAGTGGAGTTATATACCAAACAATACAGTACCCTAATACTGGCATTTATGTTACCCAAATGGTTACCTTTATTGCAGGTCTTCATTTCCTTATGCTGCTTTGTATCACTGTTTTGTACCTTTCCTTTCAGTCTGAAGAACTCCCTTTAGCATTGCTTGTAGGGCAGGTCTAGTGGTGATGAACTCCCTCAGCTTCTGTTTATCTGAGTATGCCTTAATCTCTCCCTCATTCTTGAAAGAGTCTCGCCGGATATAAAATTCTTGGCTGGCAGTTTTTTTCCTTCAGCACTTTAGGTATTTCAACCCATTGCCTTCTTGCCTCCATGGTTTCTGATGAGAAAGTGGCACTCAATGTAATTGGGACTCACATGGATGTAACGTGTTGCTTTTGTCTTAGAGCTTTCAGATCTCTCTCCTTGTTCTTTGGATTCGATAGTGTAATCAATGTATAACAGGGTGTATTTTTCTTTGTGTTTATCCTATTAGTTGTTCTCTGGGCTTCTTGGCCGTGCATAGCCATGTCTTTTGCTAAGTTTGGGAAGTTCTCTGTCATTATTTCTTTGAATATTCCTTCTTTCCCTTTCCCTCTTTCTTCTCCTTCTGGAGAATAATGCATATATTGGTGCACTTGATAGTGTCCTATAGCTGTGTTAGGGTATTTTTGCTTTTAATATTTCTTTTTTCTTTCTGCTCCTCAGCCTGACTCATTTCAAGTGTCTTGTCTTCAAGTTCACTGATTCTTTCTGCTGCCAGCTCCAATCTGTTCTTCAAACCCTTCTGGGAATTTTTCAGTTCAGTTGTTCAACTCAAGCAGTTCTATTTGGTTACTTTTTAAAATTTCTACCTCTTAGACTCTCATCTTGCTCATCATTATTTTCCTGATATCCTTTAGTTCTTTCTCTGTGCTTTTCTTCATCTTCTTGAGCATTTTTTAAGATCATTTTTAAAAGGCTCTGTTCAATATGTTCATGTATTTGACTTGTTCATTAATGTTTTCTGTATTTTTATTCTCCTTATTGTACTATATCAGCCTCTTTCTCCTGCTCTTCACTGGATGCTGTACAGTGTTCTTCTGGCTTCTGTTAATAGTTGTTTTGGTGGAAGGACTGAGTCCTGGAACTCTCTACTCTGCCATCTTCCCCTAATTTCTTTTAACTATCTGACCCCTGATACTTTTGACATTTTCTAAACTATCAAAATTTAAAGTATCCATAATGTTTGATATAGCATTACCACTTCTTAGAATTTATTGTTTACAAATACTTGCTGTATTAGTCAGCCAAAGGGGTGCTAATGTGAAATACCAAAAATGGGTTGGTCTTTATAAAGGGTATTTATTTGGGGTAGAAGTCCATAGTTACTAGGCCATAAAGCGTTAAGTTTCTTCTCTCACCACAGTCCATTGCTACATGTTACAGCAAGACAGCTGCCGGCTTCAGGCTTCTGGGGTTCCTCTCTTCCCGGGGCTGTGTTTCTCTCTGGGCTTAGCTCCTGATCCTCCACAAGGTCAGCTTTGATGATCAGGTGAATGGCTTGCTTCTCTTCTCCTAGGGCCTTCTTTCCAGCATCAAAACTGCTCCTCAAAAGACTGCTTCAACTCTGTTCTTTGCCTTGCCTTTTATATTCGATTCCCCAACCACCAAGGGGTGGGGCTCAACACCCTACTGACGTGGCCCAATCAATGCCCTACTCATAACTTAATCATGCCTAGATTAACAGATCAGTTTACAAGCATGATCCAATTACATTTTTGGAGTTCATAATTACATCAAATTGGCCAACGGTTACACTTGCATAAGCAAATAAACTGATATACAAGGATGTTTTTGCTGTGGTATTTTTAATAATCAGGGTTGTGGGAGACTAGGAACAACTAAAATGCCTATGAATAGGATACAAGGTAAATAAATTATGGTACATCCATGAAATGGAAAAACGAAACAGTGTTTTAAGAAGAAAATAGAGCTTTATGTAGAAAGAATAACATTCAATATTTTTAAACTAAATAGTACACGTAACAATTCAAAAAGAAGATGCACATATAGGTAGATATAAATGTGGGAAGAGGAAAGTCAAGAATATATTTCAAAATGTGAATGTGCTTAACTTTGGGGAATGTGATAGGAAGAGGGATTTCATATAATATATTACAGGGGTGTGCTGGTAAGTGTTTAACAACTGGCTCTCCAGAAAAGAAAAAAAAAAAAGCCTTGATTTGTAGTGTTTTCCATTTTCTATGGTGTAAATACATTTCAAGCTACTAATGTGATGTCACCAGACAGAGTTGGGAGGAGATGTGCAGTAGCACACCACGATATAGTACTTCCACCATATAGACAGAGCAGATGTAAAACATCCTAACAGCACAAATAATAGTAAAATGATTAGGAAGTAATGAGTTTTGAGTCTTTATTATGTTCTGATTTTAAAACGATTTATTTAATTGAAACTTTATATAATTTGATTTTTAGTAGTGGGTCGGTTTTAACAACCAGATCTCATATTTCCTAAAAATTTAACAACTGGCCCTCACTAGCTGGTGCAAGCCAGCTCCAGCACACCACTGAATTCCTATAATATTTGTCCTTTACAACAAATGTGAATATGATTCTTGTTATAATTTTCAGAAAGTACTCTAAAATTTAAAAATACACACTACTGTTTGGCAATGATCTAGGACTTGTAATATCTAGCAAAGTCTACTGAGGATTTTAAATTCAATTTCTGAAGGGCCTATTGTGTGCCAGGTGTTGTAAAAAGAGCTATGGTTTATTAAATGCTTTCTATGTGCCAGAATATGAACTTATGTTTATACTTTATATATTTTACAATATCTGTAGTTCTCAGGGAACACTCTACAGGAGGTATCATGACTTAGGGGTGTTTTGAAGCTGGCATTAGGCATAGAGAGCTCCTGTCAATGAAGGGTGTATGTCATATCTTTGGGGGAGAAAAGGTTGAGGGTTTCTGGGCCAGTAAATGGAGGAATGGCTGAAGATGAGTTGAAAACACAGGCCGGGACAAGACTTGGAAGAGCAAGTGGGTGGCACACAATTAACAAAGGGGTTGACTAGGATTGGTAACTCCCGTGATCAGATGCTAAGAGAGTGCTGCTGATGGTAATGTCCTGCAGCTCTAGTACCTGTGCTCTTTTATCTTCTCAGCAACAACACGGCATTTCAGGGAAGGCATTGTCAAGCTCAATTCACAGCTAAGGACCCCAGGCTTGGAGAGGATGAGTGACTACCTGAAGTTCAGGTTGCCCAAGCAGTAGGTGACAAAATTAGGAGGAGAATCCAGGGCTCCTGCATTCCGGTTTGATAGCATGGGGCCATTCTAGATCATCTGAAGGAGAAGCCCGGCTCAGCGGTCAGGCTCTGTTTTGCTTTGATTTTCCTTCTATTCAGCATGCAGGAGCTCTTCATCTCTTTACTTAGCAAAGAGATGAAAACCATTGACTATTGCCAGAGCTACCAAGGAAATAGAAAGAATCATTTATAAGGAAAATAGGCCAGGAGACAAGGTTTCAAAGTGACAGGAGAAGGTGGGGTGCAGTCTTCCTCCACTTTAGGTCAGATTCTGGAAGCCTTAAGTTAAATACACTTTCTCTCCCATGAGACTAGTGCCCAGGAAGGGAGGAAGCCATGGTAGAGGAACTCCTTTAGATCAGGGGCTTTTGCGCAGGAGGGTGGGTGATGGGAAATTTTGCCATCTTTTCAGGATGCAGCCGGGAAAACTCTTCAGCAGCTCAGTTTAATTAGAGGCACCCCACCAGGTCTGATACGAGGGGTGGGGGTGCGGTTCTTGCTTGGCTGCCTTGCAAGGGTACTTCAGAGACCAAGGAGACCAATGGAAGGCAAATATGGAGGGTTAAGAGCCCTGAGGATTGGTGCTTTTGCATGTCGTTTGAACAGGCTGCGGGCACAGCCCCAAGAGATGAAAACTCAGCTCAAGGACAGATATAAATGGAAGCAATAAAAAGGGAAGAGGATATTGGGTGAGGTAGTCTTTCTCTGTGGCCAGGAATGAAGCTCTGTGTTGTTTAAAAACCTCCCAGCCTACTGGATAAAGCTGAACTGCCTCTTCAGCCTTCCGGCCTTTGACCTCCCTATCTCCCAGCCTCACTGCATTTACCTCCAATCGCACACACGCCTCTGAACCCACTCTCCATGGCTGTACAGAGCCTTGGCTATCATTGATTAAGTGCTCACTATTTGCCAGGCATCTTGCATTCACTTTGTCCTCACAGCCATCCTGAGTCTGCACTGACACCCTCAATCTGCAGGTGAAGAAAGCCTGGCCAAGAGAGATGAAGGATTTCCCCTAGGCCACAAAGCTAGTAAGGAAAGGAGCCAGAGTTTGTGCCTTAAGGGCTCCCCATATACTGAGCATATGCTCTCTAAGTTGCAGCTTTGATTATACTAAAAAGCCAAACTGTTTTCCTGGTCCCTGACCATGCCACATCTTTTCACACCTCCCAGCCTAGGCCAGTGGGCTTGCTGGCCTGCAATGTCTGCCCCATGTTCGCCAACTCCAACCTGCCTTGCTCTGAAGCCTTTCTCCATCCATCCTGGAGGACCTCCACCTTAGCGTTGGTACTGTGCACATACTCTGCGTGGGACTGTCTTTAACCTGCTGATCTTAACTCTCCAGTGGTCCACCTGGTTGGGAAGTTGGGGAGGGTGGTGCAAGCAGAAACCATATCTTATTTTTAATTCCTAGCCTTAGTGCAGAACACAATGCCAGGCACCCAGGACCTGTGGCATACAGGCCTTCTCGATGGGCACACCGAAAGGCCTGGGAAGATGGAGTGTTTCCCATCAGCAGCTTTTTGGGTCCTCACCCCATTCCCAATCACCAGCGCATCCCTTCACCTCTGGAGAGAAAGGCAGGAGTGAGGGAAGCTGGAATGAGAGCGTTCTATGCCCCAGATGCTATTCTAGGGGCTGGGGACACAGGGGTAAACAAAGCAAGATCCTTGTCCTCAGGAAGGTAGTGTTCTAGTGCGAAAGACAGGATATTCATTTTCTATTGCTGCTGTAACATTTTACCACTAACTCAGCAGCTTAGAACACACAAATTTATTATCTCACTGTTCTATAGGTCAGAAGTCCAGGGGGCTTGGCTGGGGATTCTGCTAGGAGCTTCACAAGGCTGAAATCAAGGTGTCAGCAGCTGGGCTCTCATCGGGAGTCTACAAGTAAACGATGTGCAGGAATTGCTGGGAGAACTAGGGGTGATACGACCACAGAAGAGAAGACTAGGATGTATTGTCCATTTTCCTTCGCTTAGATATCTGTAGGGTTATCAGGTTGGAGAGGGAGCAGATTTATTCTGTGTGAACCCAGAAGGTAGAAGTAAGGCCAAAGAAGATTCTGGTCCAGGATGTGAAGTAGACAAGCTCTACATAACGTCACTGAACATTAGATAAAGGTTAAATGGGGAAGTGGCTGGATGGCAGTATTGATAAATAGATGTCCAACTGTCTGAATACTCCCTGCAAGCAGGGAGTGTTATTTTCACCACTGAGGCCAACTGCAAGGGGGCTCTTGGACACATCGTGGCTTTGCATTGGAGTCAGCCCGCTCCAGATCTGTGATACCTTAGGCTAGTAACTCTCGAAGAGGACAGTTACCACTTCCCAGGACAGCTGCACAATGAAGAATGTTCCCGCTCCCCCAATGGGTCCCGCTGGACACTCATGTTTACAGTTGTATACGATTGCTATAACTATCTGGGGCTGAAGCTAACACGTGCTACTCACAGAAAAACAGAAGCACTTTTTTTTTTTTTTTGCGTGGTTTTAATATACACTGAACTTGGAGTGAAAATCAAGGGAAAACAGTACTGACACTTTACCAAGAATTGTTCATTACTTTGGAAAAATGTACCACAGATGGCAAACACCACTGGTGGAATGTGAATTCTCAGTACCACGTCAGTACCACTCCGCATGTGCAGCTGTCACGGTGAATAAGGCTCTATCCTCAATACAGAAGTAAAGGCATCTGACTACTTCCTTAGGTCTTCTATTTTAGCCAAGCCTCAGCAATTACCTGCTGAAGTAAACATTATCTTATAATACATTAATTTCCTTTTATTTCTTCTTTATGCTGCAGCCACAGTACAATATCGATTTTTATTTTTGAAATTATGTTTGTAGGCAGTATAATGTAGGTTATCCTTGAATTTTACTCCAGGATTGTAAAAGAGTCATTGAAAATATTTGTTACAAAAATAGGGCAAGGCCACTGCCTGAATGAACAGAAGACATTCTCAGAATTTTTGTGGATGACCCTAAGACGAGAACTAAAGTGAAATATAATAAAATGACTCAAAGATTGGCCCAAATCAGATAAAATACACCAGAGATGAATATAAAATCCATGCTTTAAGCTCAATAAATCTACTAGAGAAGTGCAGAATGGGGAACTTTTGGCTGAAGAGCTTTTCAGTTGAGTTCAAGTTCAATTTGAGCTTGCTGTGCAAAGTCTAATAGGAGGCCCAGGTACTGGTTCTCAAACCTTAGTAAGCATCAGAATCACGTATGCAGCTTGTTCAAAATAACAGTTTCTTGGCCTCATCTCTAAATAAGATTCGAGGTCTCTGGGGTAAGGCCTGAGAATTGACGTTTTTAACAGACATTCTAAATGATTCAGAATTAGTGAGGTGAAGTGCCCAGGTGGGGGGAAAAAGAACTCTGTGAACCTCTGTTGGCTAGACAATGTCCGGAGCATATCACCTTCAAAGAGAGATACTGTCTGGAGACAGTCAACCAGTCAGGACGGTGAATCGCCCGTAGAAACCATCTCATGTAGGCAGAATTCCTACCTATGGAGAGAAGGCTTTGGAGGGGAGCTGGCTGGAGGGGCCTTCAGACACGTGCTGACACACAGGATGCTGACACGGTATCTGCAGCCTTACAGGGAAAAGGTGAACGAGAGCAGCAGTGCAAAGGGAACAAACCTTTCTACTGCGTGTGGTATCAGAAGAACCCTTCCTAGAATGGCAAGTATCATTCAACAAACTCCAGTCAAACACCTCTGTGCCAAGAGCTTGGAATACAAAGCTAAAAAAAAAAAAAAAAAAAAAAAAAAAAATCCCTGTCCCCAGAATTAGTCTAGGGAAAGGTTTTTTTTTCCCAAAGTTGCTTCCATAGTTCTCAGATTAAGTGAAAGTAGGAAGTATGGCTGGATTTGATAGCTTTCTTTACTTTTGGACGTTGGGAATCTCTAATATGCTAACATGCAGTTTGAATCTCTGAGGGAGGAATGCAGTATACAGATTTTTAAACCCTATTTGCCCACAGTTTCTAAGCCCATATTAATATCTCCTGCAATGTCTCATGGAATTCTGCGGTCTAGAAACTGCTGGCCCAGGGTTACTGCAGGATTGAGGTTCGACTCAATCCCAATCATGCTGGAGGCTCTAGTCACACTAAGTTTATTTACGGATGTGCAAACTTGTTTCTGCTAGACTATAGCCCTCTTGAAGGAAGGTTCTTGGTATCACTCATTTTTTAAAGTCTTTTTCTACCACCCCAACCTTGTCAGAATAAAAGGCATTCAGTAGCATGTGCTGAATGAATGAATGAGCAGATTAACTACATTAAATCTAGTTTCTCTGGGTGCAATTATAACAGAAAGAAATCATCCAATCACAAGATTCCTGCAGAGCAGGAAGAGATCGCAGTTCTTGACATGAAGGACTTGCTCAGGGCAGCAGAGGGATGGATACCCGAGGCAGAGCTTGGGGTTGGTTTACCTCCCACATTTTCACTTATCTCACCAAAGCTATTAAACAGTTCTGTGGCAACCTGTCACCTGTTTTCTCCTTTTGAATCCCTGCCATGGAATTTACCGTGGGGTCTGACTTTCCCAGCCATCACCTTCCACTTCTTCACAGCAGAGTTTACTCCAACCCAGAGCTGAGTCAGTCCTTGAACTTCTCAGTTTTGTTGTTTGGGAGAGGAGGATTCCTAGAGACATTCTTCCTCCTTCCCTAGAGACCCAGGCCTCCATCTGCCCGAATCTTGCCTAACGTGGGACTGCAAGGAACAGAATACATTTTACCTTTAAATTGTTTTTTAGAGCATCCTCCGGTTAATATTATGCACCTCGTCTCCGGGAGGACATGCCTTCTCCTTGAGAAACCTCTGGGTTCCTCCCCACAGAACTGGCAGTGTAAATAAACGTGGCATCTTTCTTCCACTGGCCTCCCCAGCCTGCCCTTATTGTCCGATCACCTGCTACTTTCAGCCCTCCTTCCTTTTCTTTGCTGGTGTATGTTTTTAAGATATTCACTCATCAGCACATGAATGGAAGTGGGTTGAATCTTAATGAGCCTGTCAAAACCCTGTTTTTTTCTGCTTTTGTTTTTTAAAGTCCTGCTGACAGCTGAAGGCTGGGTGAATGACAGTGCTTCCTGTACCCAGGAGATGATGAATGGACACAGAGTGCTTGGATCCGTGTCTCTGAGCAGGGACATGGGGGTTCCACCTGAACAGCTATGAGCAAGGTTCCATGCTGGGATCTGCCTGGCCGTCTGCAGCTGCTGTGGCTCAGAGGCTCCTTAGGATGGAATTAAGTTGTAAACGGCTTCAGGAAGAAGGGAGGGGGGACGAGTGGGGGATGGTGGGCAGAGCTCATCTCATCTTTTGGGGCCCTCCTGGGCTATTTGAAAGCAGACTGGAAAAGAAAATCAAAAAGAGGCTCTTTTAAGGGCAATGTCTACCTTACAAGATAATTCTAGGAATTAACAAAGATAATGTGTGCCTGGCGCACAGCAGATGCTTCCTGAACACGTCTAAATCTGAACTACTTGTAAACAGTTACTCGGCTGGGCCGTTGTATGGAGCAGAAATAAAAACTACCACCAGCTTCCTAAAGGACTTGGTTTACCAGGCACTTGGAGCTTCCCCATCACACTGGACCCTCACAGAGGGCTCTGAGGCAGGATAATCAGTCTCAGTTTACGGATGGGAGCCCAAGGCACGGAGAGGTTGCGTGGCTTGCCAAAAGGTATAGTTTAAAAGCAGCAAAGCCAGGTCTTGAAGGCAGCAAATATCTCATGCTTTTTCTGGGAATTATAATAATGGAAAGAACAGCAAGGAAGCTGATACACAAACTAAAATAGTTATTTCCTGAAATAAAGTGAAAAAGTCATCTTTGTCCAGATAGTGGAGAGATATGAGAAAAACTGCTAGGTAGTTGCATTGTATTTGGGAAATATAATGCAAACAAACAAATAAAAATATCCTATTGGCTCTTTCTGATCTCAGGGCTTGGGAGAACTTCGTGAGCCCTGTTCAATCATATGACCTTCATTTGTAAAGTTGGGTGATCCCATTCCGTGACAGAGTAAGGGGCAGAAAAGTACAAGAAAACAAACCCTAAGATTTACTGAGCATTTGTTTTGTGCCAGGCCCTAGGTTAAGCTCATTAAACAAGCTACCTCATTAACACTCCCAAACTGGGTTCTGTTATTACTCCATTTATGAGCAAGAGAACTGAGGTTCAAGGAGGTGAAGCAATTTGACCAGCTCATACAGACATTAAAAGGCCAAGCTGCAATTCTATCCCATATGGGTCTGAGTCTGCTAACATCAAACGGGGGCTCTATCTTTGTAGGAATTACCCTTTTTGACTTGACATCGGCTGTAACTTAGGACTGTGGGTTCTCTCCAATGGATTCTGCCATTTACACGAGAATGGCTCCTCCACTGATGTGTGGCACAATCCTTAGTTTTAAAATAACAAATCCCTATCATGAAAGCCAATGCATTTCCATGTCTCATAAATCGTTTTGTAATGATCACTTGGTGTCACTGGCTTATTTAAATGGACACATCACTTTTAACAGGTTTTTTTCCCATCTGCTCTGCCTTTTTATTACCAGCAAGAAGGGCAGTAACTCACTGTCTGGGCATATCAAGTAGGAGTTGGAAGTGGTTTAGATATTGTGTCTCCTGATTCCACTTTCTGTACCAAATTGGGTGGCAAAGGGAGGGGACATGTCATTTCTGCCATAATAAATCCCCCTGTGTGCTACATTTTTCTTTTCCCTGCAAACTCAGATTGATGGTGAGCGGTTTTTGTTTTACGTGGATAACCACGACCCGGCACTGCAGCCTCGAGGCACAGCAGTATATCTCTATCTGACATTTTCTATTACTGTATTTCTGGAAGACAGAAACTACATATACATACCAGGGTTCATCTGAGATTTCCCTTCTCCCACCCAACAAAACTAGGTGTCCCCAACTTTAGGAAAGCCTGACTAACAGTATCTGGAAATCTAGGCACAGAAGATCAATGCAGAGTGATTATTTGCTTACCAAAGGGAAGCACACTGATTGGAGCCCTCTCACCAGCCCAACGTGGGTTCATAAAGGGTCAAACCTCAAAGGCACTGAGAAAACAGTTCGTGGGCAAGCTTGCTGGGAAGGGGAGATGGAGGACCGTATTTCATCAAAGTGTGCCATTGCTCCTCTGCTCCAGAAACACCTGGGAGGCTTCCTAGAGGGCACAATTCTGGGCCCTACCCCAGGCCCACTGGATCAGTCTTCAAGGGCAGAGTCCAGGATGCTACATTTGAAAAAAGTGTTCTTGACCTTGATGGCACTAAACAGGGAGCTAGGAAGATTAGGAGTTAATAGCACAGGCTCCTTATCAGGGGTTTAGCTTCAACTCCCTAAGCTTCAGTATCCTCATGAATAAAACAGAGATAAACCTGCCGCCTGGAGTTATCCAATGAGATAACACCCGTAAAGCACCTAGCATAGTGCCTGGCCAATCTTCAGCTGGTATGCAAAGGCATTACCCATTATTAAAATACTGAAATACTTCCCCACCAGTTAATAAACAGCTGTTGCTCTGAGGTCCCCAGGGCCCCCCAATACCCACCCCCAGCCTGGTCCCTCCGAGAGACGCCCCAGACTTTTCCATGGTCCAGCAACTAAATGGTTAATACTCGGCACAGCACGGGAGCCCCCAGGGCACAGCTGTGGGTCTGTGAAGGGCTACATGCATGCTGTAATGCCTGGGAGGTGTAACACGAAAGTGCTACATAGGCTGAGCCATGCCTGGATGCTTCTGGCAAATGTCAACTAAAGAACGGCCTCAAAGGATGGCCTATAGTACAGACACCTCTGGCTGTTCAGGGCATTGACTCTGGACCTGTCCTTCCTTGTCCTCCTCCACCACCTCTGAACTCTCACCTCCAGAAGCTTGACCCTAATCCATTTTCCTGTGGCTTCCAGGGACTGGTGTGAACTTGACCTTTCTGGCTCTGGCCCTCAGCTCTCAGGTTCGACACACTGGTGCTTCCCACTACAGACTGGACCCCCTCTTCCCTGACCTTCAGAGTTGGCCTCAGCCTCCAGGACAGGGATTCACCTATGACCTTCAGGTGGTGCCATCGCCAGACACCTGCTCCACTCCAGCACAGCCGGCCCCAATGCCAGGGCTTAGCGCTTCTTGCTCTAACCCAACCGATTGCTCCCTGAGCTACAAGTTCTAGTGCTGACACAGGTCAGGACTCTGTATCCTTTGAGAATGGGGAACCAAGGTAGTGGCAATGCAGATGAAGCAGGCAGAGACAGAAGGATCCAGAGGGATTTCAGAGATAAAAATTGGCAGGAACTGAGCCTAAGGAGAGGGAGGCTTTCATTTCTCAGACACTCTATGAGGGCGTGGGTTGTGTTGGGTGCTGAATTTGAGCACCTACCACAGGGTCTAGTACACAGGAAGTTCTCAATAAATAGCTGCTGAAAAAAGAATGAGTGAATGAATGATCCTATTATCAGAGATAGAAACAAAGAAGGAGAAGCAAGTTTGGGGATAGGGACAAGGCAGAATAATGGATTTGATTTTAGACACATATTGTTCGAGGGCTGTGGCTATTCTTAAGAGCTGATCACCAAATATTTCTGTCTTTTCTCCTTCTGGGTACATAATTAGACTCCCCTTGCCCACACACCTTGCAGGTAGGTATGGTCACATGACTTGTTTAAGCCAATGAAATATGAGCAGAAATTAAGTGCAGCACTTCTGAGTGGGAACTTTTACCTATAGCTGCTGCACCAGGGAAGAATTGGAAGGTCAACCCCCTGTGCACTGCCCAATGCCAACTTCAGGCAACAAAGTCGCCTTTGCTTGTGCTTTGGTCTTCCCCCTCTCCCAGAGCAAGGAGAGGTGAGCCCTCACATCACCCTTTGTTACCTCCTTCCCCCAGCACCCCTGTGATTTACCTGTGTTATAGCCCCTTCCAAGGGCAGGCCAAGGGCGGTGATTTTTCCACAGGTTTCCAAGGTACCAGTCACTCTGGTTCTCTACCAAGCCCAGGACCTGCTGACCTGTGAAGTACAGAGAATGTAAGTATCTTAAAAGGAGAAGCCCTGTTGATAAGCAAGTATTCAACAGAGGATATAATGATGGCAAACAATCATAACAATAACCTACATTTACTGGGAGTTTGTATTAAGTGCCAGGCCCAGATTTAAGTGTTTAACTTGTACTAACGTATTTAATTCTCACAATTATGCAGCCCTTTTTATTATCCCCATTTTAGAGAGAAGAAATGGAGGTCCAGAACAGTTAATCTACTTGCCCAAGACCACACAGTTAATTCACGATAAAGTCAGAATCCAAATCCATTTTTTCATTCATCCATTCACTCACATGTACTGACTGACATGCTATCCTTCAAGCACTCCAGTTCTAATATTATTTTCCTACTGTTTATTTATTTACTGCTTTTCTGGGAAGGAACTGAGATCATTTTCTCACATCCCAGAGGAAGAAGTGACCCTGTTTGACACGGAAAGGAGCTTCCCTTTGACTATCTTCTCACAGTGGTTTTGCTCTCACACACACGACTTCCTCTAAAATATAGTTATCACGTGTACAAAAGCATTATGCCAATATATCTTTTTAAAAAAACCATCAAAAGGGATCCTTTCTGGAGGAGTCCTATGTAGAGGAACACTTGTGTCTCTGTCCCCAGAGCTCGGCTTCTACTCTGATGCTGGCCTCGGGGTCTTGTGCACCTGAGTGTTTTTAGGTGGCTCCACCTCTTGGTCATTCTCTTAGGGTGTTGATGATGCTGGCATGTGGGTAGGATCGTCTCTGGGCCCTCCAAGTAGGGCATGAGCTCCAATTGGCTGCGACGAGACAACACCATCACGCCACGTGTAGAAGGTGTCCTCTTAGAATTATTTATCATCAACACCATTTCACAACCAAGAAACTGAGGCTCATGTAGGACCAGGGATTCGCATAGCTAGTGATGAATTTCAGCCGGAGACATGAATCTACATTTGTCTGACACCCAGCTTCTTTGCACAGTTTCAAGAATTGATTGCTTACATTGGGCCTCATCTTCACAACAAATGTTGGAGGCAAGAATTATGAATCCATGTTTTATAGAAAAGGAAACAGGCTGAAAGAGTTTAAGTAACCTGCCGAAGGTCATATAACTAAGAATCACTGTCTTCCACAACTCACTGATGTCTTTAAAATCCTTCTGTTGCTGGCCAATCTGAGAAATAAAGACCTTTCTGACCAAATGAAAGCCCAGCGGCATGTTAAGAAAACACAGCACTTCTTCCAGAACTCCATGCTGGGTGATATAGAACCTCCTTGGTGTGATGACAGTTCTCTGAAATGATGCTGTGTGGGTTTGGTGTAATTTATTTGATCAATTTATCGAGCTCCTATCTAAATCACCACCCAGCACAAATACATAAATTAGAGGCATGGGAAAAATACTACCACCCACTTGTCATTGTATATGATCACATCCAAAAGTTGCAGAATCCCTCAGAAAAATATATCACCAATTCAGGGACTGCAAGAGCTAATTAATTCCAGAGGCAACAAGCTTGGCTTGGGATGTTCGTGTAAAACATTTAGATCTGAAAGGCATGGTGCCCTTAACTGAAAATGCTGTATGCCTCGTCCTGACGTTATAATCCCTGCGAGAGAGCTCATTTAATAACCTCACACTGTGGGATGGAAAGGGGAAGTGTGGTCCTTGGAGGAGCTGGCTCACAGTTACTAATGATTCCAGGCTGGCTCCCCAGTATGCTCAGGTATGAGGAAGGGTGTCATGTACTCAGAACTGACAACAGGGGAATGACCTTTCATTAAATTTAGAGTAGCCATCTGAATTACAGGTAAGATAATCTTCAGATATTTCAAAGTCCAAATTCTGTATTCAGGCATGCCATGTGCTTTGTTTTGTCTCCATCTGCTTCTTCAGACTAATCGTCTATTAGCTTCACTTCTTCATTCCTGCCAAACAGAAGTGTTTATTGTCTCTCTGTTTGCATTCTCACCCCTATGTCTTGCTTATATAGACCTCCCTTGGAGAGAATTGCCCTTGTACCCTGTCAACCTTGGCCCATAATCCTTTCAGGTCCATCTCAAGGCAGAACCCTTCCATGAATATCTTCGGGCTGAATTTTCACTTTATCTTCACTCCCACGTTAGATGGAAGACACCTCGAAGTACTTTCTATTGGTATTTTTGCCATCAGCTGACTTACATCCTTTAAAGAACAAAGTAGGTGCTATTCAGGCATACCCACACCTCTCTTTTGTAAACATCCACCTCCTACATTAGTCTAGAAGCAAGGACTGTGCAGTATCTGACACACTGTAGGTGTTCTGTAAATGTCTGCTATATGCATGACGTCAGAGGGTAAGTCTCGTCTGACTGGGTGACTCACTAATCTTAGTGCATTAGTGTCCCCACAGTTTTGACGCTTCAAAACATGTTATACCCTCCCCATTCACCAACATCAATGTGTTCTTCCGCTCAGTTCTGGGAACTCAGGCATGTGCCTCGACTGCATGGGAAACTGAGAAGATGGGGTGAAAGCACCTAGGAGCATCTTTTATATCAGCTGCCCTACTTAAGGCTTGAAATCAAGTCTTAATTTCCAGGAAGGAATATTTTGATGGTTAACCTTAAGTCATGGTATTCCAACAAATAACATCAAATTCCCTATTTTAGTTTGCCAAAGGGCCGATGATGCAAATTATCAGGACTGTTTTGGTTTTACAAAGGGTGTTTATTTGGGGTAAAAGCTTACAGTTCCAAGGCTGTGAAAAGTCCAAACCGAGGCACCATCAGAGATGCTTTCTCACCAAAGTCAGCTAGTCTTGATCCGGCACGAGGCGTGCTGCCTCGTGGTGAAGCAAGATGGCTGCTGACCTCCGCCCAGGTTTCAGCCTTCCCCCCCGGCTCACCGTCTCCTCTTGAGCTGCTCCTTGGGTCCAGGCTCTTGGGGCTTCATGCTTAAGTGATCCTGTGGTTTCCTCTCTCTCCTGGCTTAGGGTTTGTCTTTTAGGACTTCTGTCCTTGCAGCTCAGCTGTGGGCAAAACTGGAGTCTTTTCTCTCACATGGTAGAATCAACCATGGCAGTTCCCTTTTTTCTGCATCTGTCCATATGAGTTTGTCTCTTTCTTTATATTAGACCCAGCAAGAGGGCAGAGATGCAACATGAATCACGCTCCACTGATGTAGTCCAGTCAAATGGGTCTCACACCCATAGGAATGGATTAGTTTAAAACATAATACTTCTCATTTTGGGAGTCATAAAATAATATCAAACTGCCACAATTTCCTTCTCTCATTTTGCATCTGGATGTGTTTCTTCTGATGGTAGCACACAACCCTTTCATGTACAGCAGGTTAAAAAAAAAAACAAACCCAATTAGCAACTTAATAGTTGCCATTTTAATATCCAATAGTTGAGTAAAACCAAAATAATAAACAGCTACTAAGACTTCATTTTCCTTTTTAAATGGATTCATAACTGATAAGTCAATTATTTAAAAAACATTAAGTGTGAGCAGTTTTGCTCAGTCTCTCATCAATACTGGGGTTTTGTACATGGGCTTGTGAACCCCCTAAGCTAACTCCTTGGTGAGCCCCTCTGCAGAGGTCTGCACCCCGGGGACAGGAAGCCATGTGAAGCACTGGAGGTTTAAGGGTGTAGACTGTGGAGCCAGACTGCCTGGTTCCAATTCCTGGAGCTGCCACTTTCTAGCTATGTAGCCTTGAGAAAATTACTTAATCTCATAATCTAACTATTATGGTTTAAATGCCTTCAAACACATAATGTTCTTAGAATAGGGGCTGGAACATACTAAACACTATATAAGTGATAGTTTTTATTATCATTGTTCAACCAGCAGGTCCATCCACATGGTTTTCTTCCGAGATCATCTAGCAAAACAAGGAGGTCACTCTAGAACTTTGTATCTCTCAGAATGGACTGAAGATCATCTTTTCCATCATCAGCTTTAGAAACACTTGAGGTTCTTAATGAAAGTACAAATTCCTGGGCCTCAACCTAGAAGTTACCCATTGGTCAGGGACCACTTCTCCCCTACTTCTTTGGTTTCTAGAAGAAGGGATTACATGGCTTCTTGCCTTAACCATTTCTCTTCCTTGTGGAAGTGGGAGTTACCCAACTGGTAAGTTTCAGAGAGAATTGAGTTTGCACGGCTTGGCCCCCTCTTCCATGCCTTCCTCTGGGTTCTAGCATGCTGACAGGGAGCTCACATCGACTCTCGTCTTCTCTGCCATACATTTTACAGGCAGGCCCCCTCCCGAGGGGGTCACAGTTGCCTGGCACTTACTGTGACAGGGTGGGCAATCCAACTCTGGGACCTGGTATTAGGAATATCCATTGTAGATGATATAAGTCAGGTACTCCAATTTTACCTTTCTCAGTAAAGTAAGGTGATATTTTGCTCTTTGACTTTTATCTTATCTCTAAATTAGTTCAGAATTTGGGGGAGAGGGAAGCAATATCATGTATTAATTCCCTCAGACCGCAACACTTCTGAATAAGAATTCTGGCCATGGGGTCCTAGGTATCTGCATTTTGAAAAAAAAAAAACAAAGTCCCCAGGTAAGTTCAGATGTACATTAACATTCGAGAACTATCGATTGGTACCTGGAAACTCTGTCCCTGCTTCAATTAGGGGCAATGCTCACCTGCAAGAGCACTGGGATAAAATAAAATCATACGGCCTCTAAATCCACTCCCAAGCCAGCAGAGCCCAGCAGTGGTCTCCAGTGCTATGCTTCTTGAGTACAGTGAAGTGATGAGGAGAATGAATGCCAGAGCCAGACTGCCTGAGTTCAAATCCTGGCTCCTCCACTTCCTAGCTTTGTGAATTTGGGTATGTGACTTAACCTCTCTGCCTGCTTCTTCATTGTAGCGGGTTTGATAGCATCTGCTATTATTATCATTACACCAGGATCCCCAGGCCGGACATTCTGGCGCATCTGCCTGGACCTCCAGTCTTAGCCATCCCCCCATACCCCCCTTCCTTAGTTGACATGACCCTTAGTCTGCCTTGACTTTGGCTCCATTTAACATCAGCTGAGGGTTTGCTCTGTGTCAGACACCACACAAAATGCTAAGGTATCAAAGACAAATGAAACATAGTCTTGCCCTAGAGGCAGCTGGAAGAGGAGACAGATAAACAATTATGAAGCGGCGTGACAGAAACACAGATAACTCAGAGTAAGGGAGAGCAGGGAATGATTGATTCTGTGGGGGAAAGTGGCTGATACCTGCTTGGCATCTTCTCTGGAGTCATCTGCCAGGTCCCTTCCTACTTCACAGAAGTAGGGAGCTGCCCTGTAACATGCTTCTAGGCAGAGAGGTCCCCTCTGCCCCCTGGCGAGAGCACATGTGAGACACGTCGTCTTTCACAGCTTCGCCAGTCCCAGTTCATCAGCCAGGTGGTTCCCACAGGTCAGGTCTAAAGCCTTAACCTCGATTATGCAAACACAACCACGACCTGCCATGCCATTAAGAGGTGAAATCCCCAGGGAATCCTCTTGGGGAGATGACACGGGTTGCCACAAGGTGCTGACTTGCTCAGCATTCTGCACCAACTCGTCTCGCCTTCTTTGGAGTTATTACAATAAAACACCGTGACTAACGGAAAAGGCTTTGTCACTGTTTTCTGTGCCGGCCCTGCGGTTGTGATTAAGTGCGCTGTTCTCCGTCTCCCTTACTCTAGGCACAAGTTAACTTATGAAAATGAAGCTGTCTTCTTTGCTTATTCATACATCACCACTAACAGCCAGACAAGAGCGAACAAGCTTGCTATTCTGCTGGGGCCCTGGTGTCAGTGTCACCAGCCAGCAGACAGATGGCTCCAGCCTGGGAACTCCCCTCCCTCTCTCCTTCCTCCAGCTTCTGGCTCAAGGCAGGGCTCCGCAGTTCCGGAGGTGAGGAATAAGGAGCAATGAAGGATGTTGCGGCCCCGTGGCAGGCCTGCCGTGGACATGTTGGGCTGGGCATTCATCCACGTCCACACCAGGTGTGAGGAAGGTAGTCTAAGTTAGAAAGACGAAGGGTCTCCTATTTGGGGTGGGGATTGGGTGCGTACTAGTTAGCACCTTGAGGTAAACACCAGGAACAAGTGGCTCTAGCTCTGATCTGCACTGTTCTTCCAGTGCTGTCCCCTTCTTCCCACCCTCCAGAAATGCTCCTGGTTGCATAGAGGGAGCCTGCCCAAAACAGGAAAAACAGGGATCTAGCCCCAGTTCTGGCACTTTCTCTAGGGCTTGGCCAAATGATAACTTCTCTGAGCTTCCGTTTCCTTACTGTAAAAGGATAAGAACGATGCTGCAGATTAAGATAATATATATATAATGCCTTTAGATGCTCAACTAAAGGCATTGCTCTTCTTCTCTTGTGATGGTTGTTGCTCAATGTCTAAGTTTTCTTTCTCAGGTGCTGACACTAGATATATGGACTGAACTCTGCAACATGGAGCCCTGCTGCTCCCCAGCACCCCAGCATTTTGAAGCCTTTAGCTTCCGTGACACTATTCTCCTGGCTGCTGTCCTCCCTCCAAACACTCCTTTTCAGCCTCCTTCATGGGGATCCTCCATGTCTCCCCTTAAACGCTAGAGTTCCCAACTCCTGTGCTTGATCCCTTTCTCTTCTTGCTCTGTTTTCTACCTGGATGATGGGATCTACTCCAATGGCTCCAAATACTATTGATCGGAAGATAATCAACAATATCTGCCCCCACTTCAGGCTTCTTTCCAGGGCCTCTGGCTCTGAAATCCAACTATCTGCTCTCCACCCTCATTTGTCTATTCCACAGTGACCTCCAACTCAACATGGCTAAACCCAAATCCATGATCTTCTAGAAAATAATAGCCTGACCCCTATATTTTCTGTTAGTCAACAGCATCAAGATCTAGTTGTCACTGATTCAACCTTGGCATTGCCCTCTCCTTCATTCCTCGCCATAACCAAAGCCTATAGATTGTTATCTCCTAGGTATTTCTCAAACTCATCCCGTACTATACCCTCATCATCTCTCTCTCCAAGTTACCTTAGCAAATTGCTACCTGATAACTGTTATCCCAGGTTAGCCCCCTCCATTGTATTCTGAGAACCCAGCCATAGAAATATTTCGGAAGTACAAATCTGATGATTTTGCTTCCTTGATTAAAGGGTTAAATGTTTCTAGGGTCAGGCATAGAGTTTATGGGTGAGTGAATGAATGAAAAATGAATCCCAATCCTGTATCTTAGCCTATCTCTATCTGAATAGGGTGGGGATTGGGTGCATACTAGTTAGCACCTTGAGGCAAGCACCAGGAACCGGTGGCTCCAGCTATTATCTCCTTTTTTCTTCCAGTGCTGTATCCTTTTCCCATCCCCAGGAAAGCTCCTGGGTGCACAGAGGGAGCCTGCCAGTCACTGCTGCATATCAAACCAGTCGTGCTTATTCCAGTAGGTGAATATTAAAATGTTATAACCAGAGGCTGTCCTGAGTGTCAGCAGAGAAAGCAACAGTGCCTTCTCAATCTCATAGTTATTCTAATAAGCCTTTTTAAAATAGAAAAGCCTTTAATAACACCATTCAACTTATGTCTGAGTGCAGGATTGCTATAATAAGGAAAACATATAATATCACATTACCATTTACTAAACATCCTGAAAGGACTGTGACACGGCCCTAGGTGCCCCTGGCTAATGGGTGTAGAATAACAAAACATCTCCTGAGAAGATGCAGCACAAAAGGGTATTTAAACAACCCTGAAAAGGTTGAAAAGGGCTGCTTGCTCACTTTCATGTTTTACAGTTCCTACTTCCACAGCTCAGTTCTAGCTCAATGCACCCTGGGATCCCAGCAGTTTCTATGAGCTGAAGATCTTAGTAACTGCTTTGGAACCACTTGCTTTTACACATAAAGCCCAGAGAAGGGGGAGAGGGACATGTTCACAATCAAACAGTCAATGGAAGAACCACGACTCTGTTAAGGGTCTTCTGTGCATGTGCTCCTCAAACTTCTCCCCTTCTTTCTTTGAACTTTAATGTAACTCTCACGTGGTTCAAATTCCAGCTCTTCTACACTTGATAGGTAACCTTGGGTAAGCTCTTAGCTCTTCAGTTTCCTCCTCTCTAAAATGGTCCCTTCTCCATGGGGCTGATGTGAGGAGTAAATGAGCCAATGCACACACAGTGCTGAACAGCTTGGCACATAGTAGGCACTCACATGCTGGGTATCACACTCTTTTAACGCCGACTGTTATACCATATAATGTGAGACCGTGGGATGTGTGCCATCATGTATCGGCTGGGCTTGGTAGAGATTATCCTGCAGAAAATGTTATTTCCCTCTAAATATTTGAGCTGCCATTTAAGGCAGGTGGAGAATGAAGCTGTGGTCATGGCATTGTGATCCAAACATCTCACTTCCCATGGGTGGGGTTAACTGAGCCCTGAGACTGAGAATATCATTCGTCAATTAGTCAGTTATATTTTTAAGGCAAAAATCCTCTGATCAGCAAGAATAGCCTCCACACGGCTTAGCCTAACCCTTCTATGCCTATGCTGTGAAGCTTCTGCTTGTTTTCTAACTTCTCGGAGACTTGTTGAGAACACTGGGACTCCTAACCACGCTTAGATCCTATTTCTGTGGGATAGAAGCCAAATACTCCAATTAAAAAGGCAGCCTCGGGGAGTGGATGTAGCTCAGTGGTTGATTCCCTGTTTCTCATCTTCAAGGTCCTGGGTTCAATCCCTGGTACCTCCTAAAAACAAACAAACAAACAAACAAAAGACAAAAAAACTGTCATTGGGGAGCAGATGTAGCTTAGTGGTTGAGCACCTGCTTCCCATGTACAAGGTCCTGGGTTCAATCTCTGGTACTTCCTTGAAAAAAAAAAAAGTCAGCCCTGTCCATCACTGCATTTCCTCTGGTTTCAGGTATTTGAGGACACACCCCATAGTGACACATCATTCAGCCCTGGTTTTGTTTGGAGGAAAACACCCTACCCTTACTGACCTCTACAGCTGAGGGATGACTGTTATCTATGTAGAGGCTCTGCTTAGAGCAATTGGAATCTGTGTCACTCTAGAAGGTAGAATTAGGGGTAAAGAGTAAAGATTAAAGGAAGACAGATTTTGCTTATTATAAGCATGACCATTAGAGTCCCCCAAAATGGAAGTGAGCTGCCTTTCTAGGGAGAAGAATCTTGAGTGTTAGAATGGTTCAGGAAGAAGCTGCATAATTCCGCCCTCATCCAGCATTTACTAGTCCCTACTGTGCGCCAGGCTCTGTGCTGACTGCTGGAGACAGCAGTGAAGGAATCAGGTCTACTCCTGCCCTTCTGAAGTTTATGATCTCTACAAAGAGCTTCCCAGCTGGCCTGGCGGCAGTTTACCAGGCTCTACCCCAAACTTCATTGAACCAGGTTCTCCTGGGGTGAGTCCTGGGAATTTCTTTTTAAACCAAAATCCCATTAACCTGATGTATGGAGGGTTTGGGAGCCTGTGAGGGTAGGTGGTCACCCACCAGGCGTGATGTTGGGAAGGGAAAGGGGGTGGGGGGAGACTTCTGCACTGAGCAGAAGACTGGATTTGAACCTCAAAGTGCCCTTGCAGCCTGACATTGCGAGGTCTCTTTATTCTAAGCCAAGGAGGAGTTTTCTCAACATCCTCTTCACGCTGGGCAGTCCCCATATGTTTTTCTTCCACTTGTGCTGTAGGTGTGCGAGGACAGTGCCCAGTGATGGGAGCCTGCTCTGCTCTGGGCAGCAGTGCTTTGTGAGCACTCTGCGCTAGCACTGGGATAGGGGCTTTCCATGCATCATCTCAGATGCCTTACAATAACCCCATGAGAGGGGTTCTGGGATTATTTCTCTTTCATCAGGGAAACTGAGGTTCAGAGGAGTAAAGCTACTTGTGCAAGGACACACCGCTAGGAACCTTAGAGCGGGGCTTGCAGTCAGGTCTTGATGTTGCAAAAGCCCGTGTTTTATTACCTACATCCACCGTTAGGGACACAAAAGGGGGACACTCTGGGAGGCATTTCTCTCCCAAGGGCAAGGGCTGTGGCTGGCATCACTGTGGGCAAGGCTCCGGAGGAAGGAGAGAGGATGGGTGGAACTGGAAGAAAGGCTGGTCAGGGCTCATCTAACCATCCCGCTGGTCTCTGCACTGCCACGTGGGGCTGCAAGGAGGAGACCCAGACATGGCGTGGCGCTCCACTGCCTGCCCACTGCGGTACTATTTGTTTCATTTCCTTCGCTTCAATCCCAGGACACTGAGCTGACAGCACATCCTGCACAAGAGCACATAGGTGGAACAGAAAAGGAAGGAGTGAGACTCAGAAAAGAATCTGCAATTCAATAAAGGTCAAGGTAACGATTTCATCTGCCAAGATCCAAGAACAAGTCTCCACACCTCACCCCCCAACTCAGCCCCGAGCAGGCCCACAGTAACTTAATTTATGGTTTAAAAACTCCTGCTCCACCTCAAATAACGATTTCTCTCTTCCTCTATCCGTGATCTTTGGTCTCTGGAAATAGGAAAAACTAAAAAGGAACGCAAAGCTGCTGGGCTCTCTTCCAAGGCTGCTTTTATCGCACCGACTCCCGGGACGCAAGACTGCTGTCACCTCTCAGGCAGGGGCTCTATTAGGAAGCGGGCCTGGCCTGCATCCAGTACGGCTTCTATCTGGGGACTTCTTGGATTGGTCTCTTCTTAAAAACACAGTTTGCTGGCATCTTTCAGATATTTCACTCATGGACACTCCAAGGACTCACTGCTATTAGAGCCTAGGAGCTACTGTCTGCTTTTCCTACTGGGGTTGCAGAAAAAGCACTTGTTTGCAGGATTATAAGGCCATCATTGAAGGTCTGGCTTTTCCAAATATTAACTGTGCAACCTGGGCCAAACCACTTGATGCTCTGAGCCTTACTTTTTGCTTCTTTAAAATGGATGATAATAAAATTCACTCTCTTTCCATCATAAGGTGACTATAGGAGTCAAATGACATGTTGTAAACTGTAAAATACTGTTCAACTTCGGTTAATTTTTACCATTATTACCAAATATTCCTGGGTCTTACATAGCTATTAATTTTTCCCTATAGCATTTCTGAGATTACATTATTATTCATTTATATTCTACTCATCCAGAAGTCAGATACTGAGCAAAGTTTATACTCTGAAACACAGCCTGGAATGTAGAAGTTACTAATAAAGGCCCCATGTGTGGCTGAAAAGCAGTCACGAAGCTTAAGCACAAAATCTCTTTATATTCTTAAGGCTGATTCTTGGGCAGATTATAGAAATCTAGTAATGCTTGTTGAATGAGGATGGATGCTGGGTAAATTGAAAGCAGAGCTACTAAAAGAATAAAGGTAGACTGACCTACTCGGTATAGAATTAATGAAACTTTAATATTTTGAAGATTATGGTGAGTCAAGTCATCCATCCATCCAACAAATACTTACTGAGTATGGATTTGTCAGTCACCGTGCTGGGCTGGGGAGAGGCAGTCATGGGTGAATCGTGCCCTCTGAGGGACTTACAGCCTAGTAGGGTGAGGTCATTCAACAACCACATGAGCAAATGTGGAACTGGGACCACGAAAGGGCTGCGAGGGTGAGGACCAGAGGGCTACCAGGGTCCATGAGGGGGAAGCCAGCCAAGAAGGCTGTCTGAGGAACTAAGGGTTAAATCGGGATCTGAAGGAAGATGGGAAGTGTCGAGGAGGGGGGTTAGTGCGAGCTCAGGCCTTGCAGGGGGACACCTGACGAGGATGAGGGACGACGGCCGCCACGCGGAAACAGAGACCAGGGTGACGCTGGTGGGGGAGATGAGACTGCAGCTGGCAGCACCCCAATGTGTGGGGCCTTGTGGGCCCAGGGCCGGAGTAGGGGGTTTCTCCATGTAGGACAAGTAGGATGCAGCAGTTTGAGAATATTTATGAATCCCAAAAAGAAATAAAAGATGATGTTTGTAAACTGGTCTGTTCCTCTAGGTGTGATACCCTTTGACTGTATTAGATTCAGAAGTTTTAAGTTTACTTGATTAAATCAATTCAGGGCTTTTGATTCGACCATGTTAGTAGGGCATGGCTCTGGTTGAGTCCCCGTCCCTTTGGTGGGCTGATATAAACGGACACTCACTCAAGAAGACACACGGAAGAGGAGAGAACTTGGTCGTTCTGGTCCTGCCATGTGATAGGAAGGAGAAGGCTCAAACAGCGAAAGCCCTGAAAGAGGAGCCATTTGCCTGATAGTGTGCAGCAGAAGAGAACAGAACAGCTGAGACGGCCCGAGAGACCAGGCAGAGACCTCCCGCCATCTTGCTTCAACACATGGCAGCTGACTTTGGTGAGAAAGCAGCCTTGAGTTGGACTCTTTAGGGCCTTGTAACTGTAAGCTTCTACCCCAAATAAATACCCTTTATAAAAGCCAACAGATTTCTGGTACTTTGCATCAGCACCCCTTTGACTGACTAATACACAGGGCTACCACTAAAGCGTTTTAGGGAGGCAAGACCATTCTGCCACACAGCAGGGGCACAAATCGCAAAGAAGGCTCTGTGAATGGCGCTCCCTGGAGTTGTGCAATATGGTGGTAACATGAACAGGGCGCCAATGTGGTCAGACTTGTATTTTGAAAACATTCTGGCTGCTGGGTGGAAAATGGATCCATGGGTGATTTGAGGGGTAGAAATCAGGGTTGTATTTTTCTTTCCTTCTTCTAAAGATGTGTTAGACGTTCATGAGAGACACACAAGCTTGGAGATGAGTAGACAGGTAAGGGCTAGAGATACACATCATGGTCAGTAGACACGTTCTGAGGGTTTTGTGTGCAGGTGCCACGCTTGGGCAGAGGGCCATACCAAGAGGCAAAAGCAAGAGTCCTTACCTCCCTTAAGGGAAAAGGGTGAGGACACGGTCACTCTTGTAACCCCTGCATCTCCCAGGGCTGAGCATAAGGCAGGGAGCAGCATTTACTCTTCCCTGGAGGCTATTGTCGAGGTGGCAACAATTTAGCCTGTGTTTGGGGCCAGTCAGGCTCCAGGCAAGAGGCAGTAAAGGCAACTCCAAGATATTAATAGGGTGTGTGTCTTAGGGGATGCAGAAGAGGTGTGGGCGTGAGTCTCTGAGGAGGAGGTAGGGAAGGATAGCTAATGCAAAGGGCAGGCTCAGCTCAGACCAGCCCAGTGGAGGAGGAGGAAGGGCAGGCGAGGCCGAGAGGATGAAAGGAGGAATGAGCTCAAGGGTGGGTGTGGGGAAAGGCATGGGGTGGGACAAAATAATAATGGTGGTGCAGCTAACGTGGAAGCGATGCTCGATATGCCAATACAATTTTTACATAGTTTATCCCATTTGATCTTCACCTCAAATACTGGAGTGCCCCAGGTCTCCATCCTCAGAGAGCCCCTGTTTTCTGTAAACCTCTGTGTGCCCTTGGTGATCTTCAGGCTATTGCTTTAAATAACACACACATGCGCGCACACACACACACACACACGTCTCCAAAGTTGTATCTCCAGGGTGGCCTCTATGCTGAGTTCCAGTATCATAAATCCAACTGCCCACCTGACATCTAATAGGCATCTTAAACTTAACATGTCCCAAATCAAACTCTTGATTTTTCCCTCTCTGTTCTGCCTCCAGTGTTCCCATGACAGTCAATAGCAGCTCTCTCTATCTTCCCAGGCATGTAGACCCAAAACTGTGGAATCATTCTTTTTTTCATCCGCAGCTTTATGGAAGTACAATAAAATTCAATAAATTCACCTATTTTAAGTGTACTTTGACACATTTTGGTAATTGCATGTACCCACCATCACGATCAAGATACAGAACTGTGTTCTAACCCCCTAGAGTTTTACTGTCCCCTTCTGCAGTCAATCCCCTTCCTGGAAAGCCAGTGGTTTTCTTGCTGCAGTTAGGCTTTTCCATAACTCCACATAATTTGAATCATAATCATATAGCATGTAGTTTTTGTTGTGTTTGGCCTCTTGTACTTAGCATAACCTTTTAAAAAATTTATCCAAAGTGCTGTCTGTGTTAATATTTTGCTTCTTTTTATTGCTGAGCAGTTTTCCAAAGTATGGGTGTACCACTATTTGTTTATATATTCACCAGCTGAATAATATTTGGGTTGGTTTCAGCTTTTGGCTATTATTATGAGCATTTGTGTGTAAGTCTTTGAGTGGACATATATTTTCATTTTACTTGGGTAATGTGCTGGTTTGAGCCTTTTGTTGACCCCAGAAAATTCCATTCTTAAAGCAAACCCATTCCTGTGCTTGTAAATCTATTGTAGGTGGAAACTCTTGATTAAATTACTTCTGCTGAGGGCCTTTAATTAGATTATGTGACCCAGGTTGGGTCTTAATCCTCTTACTGGAGTTCTTTAAAAGGGAGAAAAGCAGCAGACAGTCAAAAAAAAAAAAAAGCTACAGAGACAGAGGAACTCCGAGAGGCTGGAGGAAAGGTCCCAGGAGCCGGAGGCTGGAATCAGCATAGCACGGAGGCAAGGAAAGAGGGCCAAGAGGCTGAACGTGAATTTGAAGGAGGAGGCAGAGACCGGCAGAGCTGCCATTGTGCCCTGCCCTGTGCCTGATCACCCACTGCTGAACTCGGAGAGACAGCATCTCTGATGATGACTTGACTTGCACATTTTCACAGCCCGAGAACTGTAACCTTTTAACCTAATAAATTCTCATGGTAAAAGTCAACCCATTTCTGGTCTATTGCTCCCAGCAGCCTTCAGCAAACTGAAACAGGTAAATATCTAGATGAGGGATGGCTGAGTTGTATAGTAAGTACTTGTTTCATTTTATGAGATACTGACATGTTGTCCAGGTTAGCTGTATCCTTTTGTATGAGAGTTCTAGTTAATCCACAGCGTCACCAATGCTTGGCACTCAACTTTTTAATTTTAGCAATTCTGGTGGGTGGTTAGTGATATCTCATTTGGTTTTAATTTGCATTTCCCTGATGACTTATTAGAAATGTCAAGCATCTTTTCATATGCTCATAGGCCATTCATATGTATTTTTTGCTCAAGTGTCTGTTCAAATCTTTTGCCTATATTTTGTTTAATTGGGTAGCTTGTCTTATTGAGTTTCAAGTTCTTCATATATTCTAGTTACAAGCCATTTGTCAATTTATTCTGCAAATATTTTCTTCCAGTCTGTGGCTTGCTTTTTGTTTTTGAAAAGAAAGGCTTTTAGTTTTTATTTTATCAATTCTTTCTTTTAAAATTTGTACTTTTTCTAAGTAGTCTTTGCCTAATTCTATGTCACAAGTTTTTTTCTCCTTTTTCTTCTAGAAATTTTAGTGTCAGCTTTTTTTTTTCCCTACATTGAGTTAATTTCTGTGTATGCTAAGAAAGCTTTGAGATTCATTTTTTTCCTATAGGTATTGGGTATTCTAACACTGTTAGTTCTAGCTTCTTTTCCCCATTGAATTGCAAAAACAATTATAAATGTAGATTGATTCCTGAACTTCTTATTCTGTTCCATTGATAAATATGTCCATCATCATGCCAAGACCACGCTATCTTAGTTACTATCACTTCTTAAGAAGTCTTTAAATTAGGTAGTGTAAATCCTTCAAATTTGTTTATCTCTTCCAAAAAGGGTGCTCTAGATCCTTTACATTTTCATATGAATTTTAGAATAGGCTTGTGAAATTTTTCATAAAAGATTGTTAGGGGAGCGGAAGTAGCTCAAGTGGTTGAGCGCCTGCTTCCCATATATGTGGTCCCGGGTTCGATCCCCGGTACCTCCTAAAAACAAAACAACCAAAACAAATAAAAAAACCAACCCGGGGGAGCTGGTGTAGCTCAGTGGTTGAGCACCGGCTTCCCACATACAAGGTCCTGGGTTCAATCGCTGGCCCCGGTACCTCAAAAAAAAAAAGGGTTAGGATTTTGATTGAAATTACAATGAATCTGTATATAAATATAGAGAAGATTGCCTTATAACCAACATTGAATTTTTCAATCCATGCACATAATAATTCTCATTTATTTGTCTTCTTTAATTTCCCTTTGCAATGTTTTGTAGTTTTCAGGGCATAGGTTCTGGCATATCCTTCCTTAAATTTATTTCTAAGTTTTTAATTTATATGTTGCTTTTATAAATGCAGTGTTTTTAAATTTTCATTTTTGAAATACTCATTGCTGGTGTATAGAAAGAAATACAGTTGATTTCTGTATATTGTATCTTGTGACCTTGCTCAATTAGTTGTAACTCTTTGTAGCTGCCTTAAGATTTTCCTACTTACAGGAGCATATACTTTGCAAATAAAGTCAGTTGTACTTCTATTGGAGTAATTTTGAGTCCTCTTTTTTCTCTCATTTTCTACTTTCAATTTCTATTGAAATCTTAATGACTTTCTCTTCAAAATATATCCAGAATCCTGCAGTTTTCCCTATCTCTATCACTTTTTACCCAGAATTTAAGCCACCATCATTTTCTCCTTTGGATAACCCTATTATCACAGGCTGGATCTGGAAAAGGTCACCAATTTTGTACTGAGTGGTGGGTGGAAGTTGGCCTGGGATGACATCTGCTCCTTATTTAGGGTTCAATGCCACTTGAGACTGAATAGGTCAGGAAGGCAGCTGGCCACAGGGCGAAGATTTTGCAATAACATTTCAATGCCACCAAAGGAAAGGAGAGAAAGAATTCCGCTCTTGGTAGAGAAAGGGACCTGCATAAAAAGGAAAGATTCCCTTAGCCTAGAAGTTTAGAAATTTAAGTGGAACCCTCGAGAATGGATGTGGCCTTCTCATTCTCTTTCTCTATTTTTCTTTATTAGAGAAGCAGGAGGTCTGCAGAACAATCATACATAAAATACAGGATTCCCATATACCACCCTGTTATTAACAACCTGCATTGGTGTGTAACATTTGTTACAACTGATGATAGCACATTTTTATAATTGTACTATTAACTATAGTCCATGGTTTAACTTAGAAGTCATTGTGTACTGTAGCTCCATGGATTTTTTTTTCTGTTACCATATATAGAAACAAACATTTCCCCTTTGAATCATATTCAGATATATATTTCAGTGCTGTTAATCACATTCACAATGTTGTGTTACCATCACCACCATCCATTACCAAAACACTTCTTTCATTCCAAATAGAAACCCTGTACATTTTAAGGCTTAACTTCCCATTCCCTATGGTAACCTATAGTCTAGATTCTGACTCTATATGAGTTTGCTTATTCAAATTACTTCAAATCAGTGCGATCATACAATATTTGTCCTTTTGTGTCTGGTTTATTTCACTCAACATGATGTCTTCAAGGTTCATCCATGTAGTCTCATGTATCAGGATTTTATTGTTTTTTACGGCTGAATAATATTCCCTGTATTTGTACATACCACATTTTATTTATACAGTTATTTGTTGATGGACACTTGGGTTGCTTCCATCTTTTGGCAATTGTGAAAAATGCCACTATAAACATCGGTGAGCAAATATATGTTCGAGTCCCTGCTTTCAATTCCTTTGGGTATATACTAGCACTGGGATTGCTGGGTCATATAGTAGCTCTCTCTTAGCTTTCTGAGGAACCACCAAACTATCTTCCACAGCGACTGCACCATTTTACATTTCCACCAGCAATGAATGAGTGTTCCTATTTTTCTGCATCCTCTCCAATGCTTGTTTTCCATTTTTTAAATAAAAGCCATTCCAAAGGGTGTGAAATGGTATCTCATTGTGGTTTTGATTCTCATTTTTGTGATGGCTAAGGATGTTGAGCATCTTTTCATGTGCTTTCTGGCCAGATGCCTTTTCAAGTCTTTTACCCATTTTTTAATGGGGTTGCTTGTCTTTTTGTTGTTAAGTTGAAGGATTTCTTTACAGAGTTAGATATTAAACCTTTATCAGATATGTGGTTTTCAAATATTTTCTCACATTGTGTAGGCTGTCATTTTACTTTCAGGATAAATTCCTTTGAGGCATAAATGTTTTTAATTTTGATGAGGTCCCATTTACCTGCTTTCTTTTGTTGCTTTTGCTTTGGGTATAAAGTCTCAGAAACCATTGCCTAACACAAGGTACTGAAGATGCTTCCTTACATTTTCTTCTAGGAGTATGATAGTTCTGGCTCTTATATTTAAGCCTTTGATCCATTTTGAATTGAGTTTTGTATATAGTTCAGGGGTAGGGGTCTTTTTTTTTTCTCAAATGGAAATCCAGTTTTACAATAACCATTTGTTGAACATACTGTTCTGTCCCAGTTGAGTGGATTTGGCAGCCTTGTAAAAAATCAATTGACCATAGATGTGTGGGTGTATTTCTGAACTCTGAATTCAATTCCATTGATCACTATATCTATCTTCATACCAGTACCATCCTGTTTTGACCACTGTAGCTTTGTAATATGCCTTAAAAAATCAGGAAGTATATATAAGTCTTCCAACTTCAGTCTTCTGTAGACTTCTGTACATAAGATCATGTAAGGATCTTCTGTACCTAAGATCATGTCATTTGTAAATAGGGCAGCAAGTTTTACTTCCTCCTTTCTAATCTGGATGCCTTATATTTCTTTTTCTTGCCTAATTGCTTTGGCTAGTACTTCCATTACAATGCTAAATAACAGTGGTAACAGTGGGCATCCTTGCCTGTTCCTGATTCTTTAGAGGTAATGCTTTCAGGTTTTCACATTAAGAGAGATGTTAGCTGTGGGCTTTCCTTATATGCCCTTTATCATGTTGAGGGAGTTTCCTTCTATTCCTGTTTTTTAAAAATGTTTGTATAAAGAAGGAGTGCTATATTTTGTCAAATGCCTTTTCTTCATCAATTGAGATGATCACATATTTTTTTTTCCTTCATTGTGTTAATGTGGATATTGTATTAACTGATTTTTATGTTAAAATAACATTGTATACCAGGGATAAATCCTGCTGGATCATGGAGTATAATTCTTTTAACATTGGATACATTTGATAGCATTTTGTTGAGGATTTTTGCATCTATAGTCATAAGAGATATTGGTAGTTTTCTTTTATTGTAATATCTTTATCTGGCTTTGGTATGAGGATGATATTGATCTTGTAGAATGAATTAGGGAGTATACTCTCCTATATTAGTTTGCTAAATGCTGCCAAAGAAATATATCAGAAATGAGTTGGCTTTTACCATGAGATTATTAGGTTAAAAACTTACCGTTTTGAGGTTGTGAATGTGTTCAAACTAAGGCTTTATCAGAGATGCTTTCTCACTGAGCTGAAGCCATGGGTGATCAGGCACAGGACAGGGCACAACGGCGGAGTCTGCTGTTCTCCAGCTACTCACCCAGGCTCATTTTCTCCCAGAGCTGCAGTTGTGGGTGATCAGGCATATAGTGGCATCTGTTCATCTCCTCCCTCACCTCTGCGCTTCACTGCTTTGGGCTTCTGGCTAAAGTGGTTTCCTCTGTGCCAATGGTCTTCTCTCTCAGCTTCTGGGTTCCTCTCTGTCTCTGCTCATTCTTCATGTGTCTGCGGGTTTTTATTCCTCTGTTTATAAAGGACTCCAATAAAAGGAGTAAGACCCATCTTGGGTCATGCCCTACTGAAGTGATCTAATCAAAAGGAAGGTCCCTTAACTGAAAAAAGTCCCATCTATAATAGGTTTACATGCACAGAAATGGACTAGCTATAATAACAGGTATTTCTGGGGTCCACAAAAGACTCAAACTGCCACACTCAACCCTCTGGACCCCCAAAATACATGTTCTTTCCATATGCAAATTACATTCATTCCATCACTATATTTCAAAAACCTTAAATCAATTCAGGAACTGTACTGAGTACAAGGCTCATCAAAATTGGTTATAGGCGTGTATGTCTTGGGACAAAACTCCCCTCAGGCTGTGGACCTGTGACACTTACAAAACAAGTTAGTTATCTGCTTCTAATATACAAAGGGAGGGCAGTCACAGGAGAAGCATTCCCATTGCTAGAGGGAGAAATTGGATGGAAAATGGATGCCAAATAGTTTCAAAAACCTGCAGGGCATATTCCATTAGATTTCAAAGTCTGAGAGTCATGTATAAAATCATGCTTTCTTGTTGTCCCCAGGGCTTCATGAAGTGGCAGTTCCACCCTTTCCAAGTGCCATGCTCTCAGCTCCACCCTCATCAAACATATGGGAGGCGACTGAACACTAGGATCCACCCTCATCAAACATCAGGGTGATGGCCATACTCGCCCCAAACTCCAGGGCACAGACTTAACCCCTTAGCACAGCGGGGTATTTGCCAAACTCCCCAATCCCCAGAGTATGTGCCCACTCGCTGTGAAACCTTAGGCAGTAACACTCTCCATGAACAACGGGGTGGAAAGCTGGCCCTCTTCAAGCTTTGGGGCTTAGTCATCCTTTCCGCACACATGGGAGGGGTCCCTCTCCTGGCCCAAGAAGACATTTTTAATCTTGACTTCAGCTTCCATGATTTTGCTTTTGAAGTCATTTTTCATTCAATCTCTCCCTTTCTTGTCCCTTTTAGTCCAGGCTGGCAGTGGTTTCGTTCATTCAGATCTCACACATAGCTCATTGGTTTCACATACGGGAAAAAGGGGCCCAAGCCCTCAGCCAGTAAGACTTTCCACAGAGCCTCCCTGGATTACTGAGTTTCCAATCCGGACTTACACTGAAATGACTAGCTGGTTTCATGTTCAGTGAAATCCTTACATAGGGCACTATTCTCTGGGGACTCGTTTTCTGGAAGCTTGGAATTTTGTAAACCATCAATTTCAGGTTTCTTTGTGCCCTGGGGTTAATTTTTCAGCTTATCCTTTCTCTCACACATTTTGCTATAAGCTGCCAAGGAGAAGTCAGGCTGTGCTTTCCACATTTAGTTTGAAATCTCCTCAGCTAAATATCTAAGCTTGCCACTTTCAAATTCCGCCTTCTATCTGACATCAGAAGTTAATTTTGCCAAGTTCTCTGCCACTTTAAAACAAGGATCGCTTTTCTTCCAGTTTGCAATGACACATTCATCATTTCTGTCTAAGGCCTTATCAGAAGTATCTTTTGTGTCCATATTTTTTACCAACAGTCTCTTCAAAGCAATCTAGGCCTTTTCTATCAAGCATTTCACAATTCTTCCAGAATATACCCCTTACCCATTTATAAACCCATTCCAATTTTTTTGGCATTTGCACGACAGCACACACCTTAGTTTGGTAAATGCTGTCAAAGCAACATACCAGAAATGAGGTGGCTTTTACAATTCTATTTATTAGGTTAAAAGCTTACAGTTTTGAAGTCACGAAAGTGTCCAAATCAAGGCATCATCAGAGAGGCTTTCTCAGTGAGCTGCAGGTGGAGGTGACCAGGCATATGGTGGCATCACCTAAAGATGCTTTCTCTCTGAGCTGAAGCGGTGGGCTATCAGGCACATGGCAGGGCACAGTGGCAATGTCCAGTGTCCATCCACCACCTCCTCCAGGATCCCTTTCTCCCTGAGCTGCCAGTTGTGGGCAATCAGGCACATGGTGGCATCCACTTGTCTCTCCCCTCTCCTCCAAAACTCATGCCTTTGGCTTCTGCCTAAAGTGGCTTCCTAGGCTCCTGGGGCACTCTCTCTAGGCTTCTGGGTTCCCTTCTGTCCCTGTGGCATTCTTTCTGTGTCTATGATTTTTATACCTCCATTTATAAAGGACTCCAGTATGAGGATTAAGACCCACCTGGGTCATGCCCTAATGATAATCAAAAGGAAGGTCCCTTAATTGAATCTAGTGAAAAGGTTCCATCTACAATAGGTGCACACACACAGGAATGGACTAGCTTTAAAAACAGGATTTTCTGGGGTCCACAAAACACTCAAACCGCCACACCTCCTCTTCAATTTCTTAGAAGAATTTGAACAGAATTGGAATTAAGTCTTCTTGGAATGTTTGACAGAATTTCTCTGTGAAGCCATTTGGCCTTGGGCTTTTCTGTGTTGGGAGGTTTTGATTACTGATTCAATCTCTTTACGAGTACTTGATTTGTTAATATCTTCCATTTCTCCTTGAGTCAATGTAGGTAGTTTTTATGTTGATAAGAATTTGTCCATTTCATCTAGGTTAACTATATTGGAGTATAGTTGTTCATAGTATCCTCTTATAGTTCTTTTTATTTCAGTGGAGTCAATAGCAATGTCCTCCTATTTATCTGATTTTTGTTATTTGTATCTGCACTTTATTTTTGTCAGTCTAGTTAAAGGTTTGTTAATTTTACTGATCTTTTCAATGAATGAGCTTTTGGTTTTGTTTATTTTCTCTATTGTTTTATGGTTTTCCATTTCATTTATCGCCACTCTAATTTTTATTTCCTTCCTTCTGCTTGCTTTGTGTTTAGTTTGCTCTTCTTTTTCTAGTTCTTCCAATTTTGAGGTTATGTATCTGATTTGAAGTCTTCCTTCTTTTTTGATGTAAACACTTAGAGCTATAAATGTCCCTCTTAGCACTGCCTTCACTGCATTTCATAAGTTTTGTTATGTTGTATTTTCATTTTCATTTGCCTTTAAGATATTTCCTAATTTTGCTTCTGATTTCCAATTTAACCCATTGGTTAAAAGTATATTGCTTAATTTCCACATACTTGTGAATTTTTCATTTTTCTCTCTGTTAATATTTCCAGCTTTATTCTGTTGTGGTCAGAGAAGATACATTGCATGATTGCAATATTTTTTAATTTACTGAGATTTATTTTGTGACCTAACACATGGTCTATCCTGGAGAATGATCCATGTGCACTCGAGAAAAATGCGTATTTTGTTTTTGTTGGGCGAAGTATTTTACATAGGTCTGTTAGGTCTAGTTGGTTTAGAGTATCGTTCAAGTCTTATATTTCCTTTTTGATCTTCTGACTAGATGCTCTATCATTATTTTTTTTAAATTGACTTTATTTATTTTTTCTTTTTGGTATACAGTTCTATGAGTCCCCCCACCGCTTGCTATCTGTATCCATTCGCTGGGTGATCCATTCTGTTTCTTGCCTTCTCATTTTTCTCCTCCAGACTTCACTGGGATTCGATCCCAGGGACCTCCGACGCGGGAGAGAGGCACCCTGTCACTTGCGCCACCTCAGTTCCTGGTTTCTGAAGCGTCTCGCCTTGGCTCTCCCGTGCATATCTCTTGTGCTGCGTCATCATCTTGCTGTGTGGCTCAGCTCACTGTGCATGGGCCTGGGGCTCGCTGCGCGTCTGCCTGGCCCACCTGCTCACCTTTTTTTCCCCCATTTTACCAGGAGGTCCTGGAGATCAAACCTGGGTCCTTCCATATGGTAGACGGATGCCCAACCACTTGAGCCACATCTGCTTCCCTCCATCATTATTGAAAATGGTATATTGAAGTCTCCTACTCCTATGTCGAACCATCAATTTTTCTTTTCATATCTGTCAGTATTTGTTTCATATAGTTTGGGGGCTCTGCTGTTAGGGGCATACATATTTATAATTGTTATACCTTCTTGTTGAATCACCCCCTTTATCAGTATATAACAACCTTCATAATCCCTCATAACTGATTTTTACTTAAAGTCTTACTTTCTCTGAT
>JAQZBX010001106.1:0-20197 GCA_029593785.1 Cabassous unicinctus | reverse complement strand
CTTGCAGATAGCATATTGTTTAGTCATGGTTTTGTTATCCATTCTGCCAATCTCTGCCTTTTGACTTGAAAATTTAGTCCATTTATATTTAAAGTCACTACTGATAATGTAAGACTTTCTTCTGCCTTTGTATGTTCAATTCTTCAATTCTCTCAATTCTTTTGTTAATGCCTACTTTTATATTTATTTGTTTTGTGTGTGTGTGTTGTACCATATTGAGTGCCTTTTCTTTTCTATTTGGATATATTTTTCATCTATTTTTCTTGTGGTTACCATGGGGTTTAAATTTAACATTCTAAATATACAACAATCATATTTGGCCTGATACCATCTTAACTTCAATAGCATGCACACATACTTTTCCTGTACCCTCCCGTGTCCCCATCTTTTATATATATATATTTGTTACCATTTATGCTTTTGTATATTGTATGTCCAAAAACAAAGATTTATCTTTACTTTTCATACATTTGCATTTTATCACCTGTAGGAAATAAGAAGTGGAGTTACATACCAAGAAATACACTACAATAATACTGACATTTATAATTAGCCAAATGGTTACCTTTACCTCAAGTCTTTATTTCTTTATGCCATTTTGAACCACTGTCTAGTGTCCTTTCCTTTTAGGCTAAATAACTCTCACTAGCATTGTTTTTAGGACAGGTCTAGTGGTGATGAATTCCCTCAGCTTTTGTTATACACTGTACATGTTAATATTTTAAAATATTAGTTCTGGGACTTATTCCCTGAGATGTCTGTTTCTCGATTTTGTAACCAGCTGGTGATAAGACAGAAGTTTTCTTGAGTTTCAGCCCTCCGATCAGGAAGTTCTACCCAAGGCAAATGCAGTATGCAGAGCTTTCACTGCCTTTCTGGGCCTGTATCTTTTTCAGTCTTTTTCTTGTTAGTTGTTTTGGAGTCCCTGTGTTCATAGGAGTTTGGATGACTTCTCTGTTTCTCAGGAGACAGTGCTCCTCTCCTGGGCGTTGGAAGCCAGCAAGCCTTTGCCCCTGACTGTCCATCTCTATGGTTCCTTACACTCCTTTTACTGTCTCAAGCTGCTTTTGCTTGGATGGCAAATTCTGGGAGGAAGGGCATGCTGAAAAGGACTTTTCCAAGTCAGTATTTCTTTGCTAAAACAGGGCCCGGGACCCACACAGAGGGTGCAGACCAGCTCAGAAGTGCCCTGGCGAGGGGGTCAGGAGGGGCGCCAAGAGCTTCTTCCATGGATCTCCAAAGTGGAGCTTTCTTGGCCTGCCCAGCAAATGCAGCCCTTCTACTAACTTTCCCCTGCAGCCCTGAGGAAGCATAGTGTCTTTAAGTCTCCTTTGCTGCGGCCTCAGTCAGGGCAGGTTGAAATAATGGCGACCTCAGAGCCAGGCCCAGCCATCAGAAGTGGCTAATCAAAAGCCATGACTGGGTGTGCCCAATGGGTCTTGGGGAAGAGGGTTTTGATGTCCCTTTCCGTCATCAGTGAGCTATCCCAGGGCTGCATCCCAGGGAGGCCCAACACAAGAGTGGTGGATGGGTCACAGTAGCCATCACACAGAGAGAGCAATTTACTGTTCTTTAATATATTTTATCAGTCCCTCCTTCTCGCTCTTCCCTGGATGCTGTACAGTGTTCTTCTGGCCTCCAGAGTTCCAAAATGGTTGTTTCAGACAGTTCCTGCCTGTTTAATAGTCATTCTGGTGGAAGAACTGAGAACTGGAGCTCTTTACTTTGCCATCTTCCCACAATCCACTCATCCTCTCAGTCAAAATTATTATTCTTTCAATTACTATATACTATATCTCATGAAATGCAGACCTCTTTATCTACAAGAATCGAACCCTGGCTAGCCTGCTATTTACATCTTACTAAAGGCCCAATAAAGAGGAGTCAAATTGATGGAGGATTGCTTGAAGGGCAGTGGGGGAATCACAGAATGCTGTGTGCATAAGCCATCCTACCTGGGACTGCAGAGAGGTCCTGCAACCGGCCTTCAGGCTTCCCCAAAAGACAAGGAATATAGGAGCTTTATAAAACTCTTTTGCAGGGATGCTGCTGCAGCACCTGGTCAGTGTCTTCATAGGAAGTCCCAGGTGAGTAATTCTTTTCAAAACTAAACAATGGATTAACTTGATTCCACTGAAGAAATGACATGTATTCTTTTGGAGCACGAATCCTCTAATTGACCAGGTAAACCTTTTACTTTCGCTGCCAGGAAGCTCAGAGCTCAACTTTAAAAACAGTGTAGGATACAAGAATCCTCATACATAAATTATCATATCTTTTCTTACAAGTTGCTTCAAACCCTTTGTAGGATAAAACAGGCTGTGAGCTATAAATAAAATCTGTACAAACTTAGAGCCTGTTAGGTTCTGCTTTGTTTATACCTCTTGCATGGCTTCTGACAGTAATTGGGTTGTATATGTGTTTTTGAACATTGTTCCCCATTTTCTAATCTCTAGCAGATGGCCAGGGGCAAGCTGATGTCATTGCCACCAGATAAAGATTTGGAATTCTTTCTTACAGCTAAAATCTTGAGATGTTTCCCTTTTACTACATCTTAACTGAAATAGCCAGTTAAGTCTCTCAAAGAGCAATCAAAATTATCCCACCATGGGTCCAGAGAGTTTATAAAGCTATAACCACAGAAAGTCAATTATGACTGGGGAAAGTAAATGGTTCACCCTTAGCACTAAGGAGCCAAGTCCTAAATGCTTACCTTGATCTAGAACACATGGCCCAGCAGCCTGAATCCAGTCCATCCTCATTCTGTGTCTGTCTGTCTGTCTCTCCTGGCTCCTGGAGTTTTCACTCGGTTCTGACTAACTTTACATGGCAGTGACTATGGCTCTGATGGACAGCTGCTGTCACCATTTCGCTTCTTGCACTTCACTAGAGGCCTGGGTTCTTTGCTGAAAGTTGTCTCAGAAACCAGAACTATTAGGAATCTCTTCTGAGAAATGGGAAAAACACTCATTCTATCCTTTTTCCCACCGCATTTTGAACATACAGCAGAAGCTCTCCTAATTGTACTACATTTCATCAATACACTGGATTAGGCAACTGAGATAACACCAAGAATCAGATGGTCCAGTCAGACTCACAAGGATCTGAGATCATACCCAGTGTCAAGCTCTACTTGTGTAATTTCATGGATACAAATATTCATGAGACACAGGAAAAGCAGGGAGAAGCCCAGGACCGCCAATCCCAATTCCTTGCCACACTGAAGTGCTCTGGCCCAGAATTAACATACAAGGCCTCAAAGCAATGCATGATGTCTCCACTTACAAGAAAGGGAGCTATGGCAATCCTGAAACATCTCCATGTCATGCCCTGACATTTACAGTTTACAACCATTTTCCAGGGAGCCATGTGCCATAAACTCATTGATTCCAGATACATCTACCATAGCAATCCTAGACGGACCATCCACAAATAAAGACTCTGTCCTAGTAAATATTCCTAAGGGTATCTGACAGAAGGTCTTCCATTGGTATGCATATAAGACTTGACCAGATCACCTTTCTTTTTTCCAGGCTCTGTAAAGGGAGGAAAGGACTGCAATTAATTGCAGGCCGGATGCTAATCCTTCCTTTCCTTCCCAGAGATGTTTTTAGATAGACTGATGCCCAGACCATGCAGAAAAGCTTACTAGGAGCAGGCTGTTCTCTAGTACGTCTACACACTCCTATTCCCACCAACGGGGCTGTGTACTTATCAAGAGTGAGTTGTGGTTGTTTCAAACTTGTTTATGCCAGGTCTTGTTGCAATTAAGTACTCTAAGTAAATATTAAATCGATTTATTATGAGTGTGAAAAGAGCTGTTTCTCTGAAAACTAAATTGAATTCTTGAGAAAGATTCAATAATGGTAAGATAAAAATTGATATTGGATTAGACAACTGGGAAAGATAGTAAAAATCTAAATGGAGTCTGCATTCCTGTGTAAGGAGAGTGTCTTTAAACATTAACTCTCTTTAAATAAGTGAAGTTAGAAATTGAAATATGGGCATAGACTACACAAGAAGGCACATAACTCTAATCAGTGGGCTTCAACTCAAAGAAAACGCTGTGGCTCTTAAGCAGTTCCATTTATAGCAATTCTCCCATCACATTTGGTAGTGATTTGTTTGCACATTTTTACCCTATACTGTAGCCAGCTTCTTGACAGTCTGAGCACTTACTGAAGACAGCATAAGAAACAAGCAACAAGATTCTTGAGTTCTCGGCCAGACTCGATTGTTTTGAGACCTGGATCTCCGCTTTTGTGAAATAAGGTATTTTCACAAAATAATCCCAAAGGCCCCTTAGAGATCTGACAGTCTAGGAGTCTATGGCTGTCAGTTATGTCTCAGCTTCTTAACACCTAGACACAATCACCAATCCATCTACACCAAAAATCTCCTATATGAGCTAAGGACTCTGAGCAATCTTATTTGCAAAATCAATATTCCTCACTTTAGGTATTTTCAATCTTTCTTACAGACAGATTTTGGACATATCACCATCTTAAATAGTAATGAAACAAAGTTTTTGGTTTGCTTGAAACTTCTAAATCTATGCCTGATCAAAGTGTGGAATAACACTAAACATCTTATAAAGTCCTTTTTGCTTTGGGATTGCCTTTGAGCTCGATCTTTTCCATTTCAATTAACTTTCTACTCAAGTGTCATTGAATGAAAGACATCACAGAAATGGCAGAACCTGTTATAAATGCAACCTTTTACACCCTGAGAGAGTCTAATTCCATTCCACTTATGCAATCGTTGACTGATGGTGACCCAGTAACTTAGGTGTAAGGCTCCTCATGATGAATCATTTTAAAGAGCTTGTTCATGGGGGCAACTGTGGCTTTGAGCTAACTGAACTCAAAATGCTGTCCAAGTCACCTTTTGTAGATTTGGAATAATATTCCAGGTGTGAATGAAGAAACTAAAGGGGGCTGCAGAGGAAGACCTGGAATAGGATCAAGAGCTGATCAAGTCAAATAAACACTCAACTTATAAAAGTTGGTGTATTAGTCAGCCAAAGGGGTGCTGATGCAAAGTACTAGAACTCTGTTGGCTTTTATAAAGGGTATTTATTTGGGGTAGGAGCTTACAGTGACCAGGCCCTAAAGAGTCCAACTCAAGGTACTGTAAAAGGTACTTTCTTACCCAAAGTCTGTTGCCACGTGTTGCAAGATGGCGGGTGATGTCTGTGAGGCTCATTCTTCCTCCTTCCTCTTAAGGCTCCGTGGTCCCAGGTTCTTCCAATCCCAGCTGTAGGCTGGCTTAAGGCTAGTCACTTGCCCCAGGGCTTGTTTCTTTCCAGGCTCAGCTGCTCTGTCCTCTCCAATAGGTTAGCTGTAGACTAGCAGGTTAATCTCTTTTCCCGGGGCTGCAGGATCCTGTCTAATGAGCTGTCTCTCTTCCTCTGAGTTCTCCTTCTCCGTGTATTTACTTCCATGTGAGCGTCTGTTTTATCTCCAAGGGGGCTGAGACCCGATGCTGAGTCTCACTCTAGTAACGTGGTTGGATCAGAGCCCTAATCTTAACATAATTTAATCAGATGTCTCAGCTGAATCTAATACAATCAAAGGGCTATCACACCAGTGGAACTAACCAGTTCACAAACATAATTTATATTTCTTTTTGGAATTCATAAATAATACCAAACTGCTATACTTGGTTTCACAGAAGCTCCTTATTGACACACTTATAACCTGGAAACTTTCATAGTTACCAACAAAGCTAGGTACTAGGGCAGAAGTGTGTTAACTTTATCCTCCACTAATAAATGGCAGTCATTTATATAGCATAATCACAGATTTAAGGACTGACACATTTAAGAATGCACCTAATAACAACTTTCTGAACACAATTTGTATTCTTGAATTTTACAAACATTTAATGAGCACCTATTAAGTGTAATAGATGGTTCTCATTAAACAAAAAATGAACATGATATAATTGCGAACCCCAAATCCATTGCAAATAAATACAGGACACATTTATATGTATGAGACACAAGACAGTATCAAATGAAACAATGTCAAAAGCGAAGCATAAGTAAATGCCATAGGAATGATACTGGAGAGTGATTCTTTGCAACTAAGGGAGTCAGAGGAAGGCCTCACAGGGGAGGCGGCATTTGTGTTGTGTCTTGGAGGCTGAGTAAGATGTTAACTGGCAAAGCAGGATGTGAAAGGCCATTCCAGGCTGAAGAAATCATTGAGCAAAGCATTCATGGTAGAGAAGTACATGGTGAAGGGGAAGCTGTATGCATACTGAAATCAGCACAATCCTGGTTTCAGGTTCCAGTCAGAGTCCTTTACTCCCAGAGCTTGATCTTGCTCTTTGTAAAATAGGGCTAATAAAAATCTACCTTGCAGGTCTTGCAAGGACTTAAGATAATGTAGGTAAGCACCAATTCAGTGGCTAGCATTTAAGAGGTGCTCAACAAATGAGCTGTGGTTGTTACTGTCATTATTAGGAACTAAAACTACAAAGGTATACTGGGATCAGCCTATGTATGGATACAGAAGTCTGGTCTTGAACGTGGAGGTGAGTGGGCATCAAATTTGCAAACATGGGAAGGAAATGAACAAAATCCTTGTCCATTTATGTCTTAGGATTTTTTTTTTTAGGTGGTACCAGGGATTGAACCCAGGACCTCGTATATGGGAAGCAGGCACTCAACCACTGAGCTGCATCTGCTCCCTTCTCTTAGGATTTTAGGAACAAGAAAAGCATCAACAAAAATAACAATGATAAGTACCCACTTTATACTGGGTACTGTACAGGACATTTTAAATACATTACTTCATTTAATTTTCCCAATAGCCTCAGAAGAGAGGTATGATTACTTCCATTTAACAGAAACAGACACTGAGACTCAGAAAAAGTGAAGTCTCTTGTCGGTGGTATTGCTGCTATTAAGTTGTAGGGCTGGGATTCAAACGTAAGTCTTGGGGAGCAGGCACTCAGTGGCTAAGTGCCTGCAAAAAAATCCTGTAAGTCTTCCTGACTCCAAAAGTGCATGACTCTTACATTGTTTAGCAGGTCCTTTCAATGCAGAACTAAGGATGGCATCCATTTGAAAGTCTTTTACAAGCTAGTGAAGGAAACCGAAGCTCTTCCAACATCTCAGGGTTTAGGACAACTTGGGATCATGCAAGAAATGGTTGTCTGTGGTCCAGAATCCCCCTTGCCCACCCAGCACAGATGGACTTTTCAGCTTTTACACTGTATCTGACAGCTCAGACAGCACACTCCATACCCTTTGTGCACCAGGACACAAAGCAGATGGGTTCCTGTTTGGCAAGGTGGCCCACAGGTGGCTCAGAGCCCCTGTGATGGACAGACACGTGGACACACACTGGCTGGACAACCTTACATCACAAGTCAGGATGCATAACAATCTTGCTGCACATCACGAGAAGACGGCTGCCTCTGGATACTCCACAGGGACCTTCAAGTACCTTGGGCGCTGCTGAGTTTGGGGCACCACAAAGCTGCCTTTGAGAGGATGAGAGGGAACGCTGGAAAAGGGTAGAAAACAATTTCTTCTTCTATAAAGTCTCCCCCAGCTTCATGGGACAAATTTAGCTCCACTGCTTCTTCATTATAATAATTATCTCTTATTCTGTGGTGGGCATCAGGATCCTTGGAGGGATTTTTTAAAAAGACATGTACCTGGCCCTGATTACAGGAGACTCTAATTTGCATTTGCTAAGTCTGGGTTGTGCCAGAGAATTCGTAGTAAGAGCTCCCTAGGTAATTCAATATCTGACACCATGCAAAAGAAGAAATCTGGAAAAACAAAACAAACCCTGGTAGAAAACAACTAAAAAAAAAGAGAAAGATTAAAAAAATATACTTGTATGTTGTGTGTAAGTGTGTATGTAAACAGAACAGATTGTAGGCAAGAACATAAGGCAAATCCGCAATGCCAATAAAGAAAATAGATAAGAAAGAAGAAATCCAGAAAGGCAAGTAAGTTGAAAGCAGGAGAGGCACTGGGGGACCTGCCATCACTTTTGGTTTTGAGCACTGGTTGTAACGGGCCAACCACAGGAAAAGGAGACAAAGGCTAGAACCAGGCAAGAACTAACTGGAGAACAAAGCATAGAGCCAGGATCCCCCCAGAAGTCACACTCTTGGTGGGTAAAGCAGTAAAAGCCAGCCCTGGAGAAGAAGGTGGTGAGGAAACTTGGGTCTGGGTAAAGAGGTCTCCACCGAGAATTAACTGTAAGCCCACCTTCTTGGAGTTTGGCAACCAGAATGTCATTGGCAGTTTTAAAGTATGCCCCCAAATTCTTTCACTCTCTTCTCTTCAAAAGGTAGAGTCTAATTCTCCCCCTGTCAAGTGACTCATTTCAGTGAGTCATTTCTAATGAATAGAATGTGGCAGAAGTGATGGCTATGTGACCACTGAAGACAGGTGACACAAGGATCCAGCTTCTACCTGGCTTGCTCGCTCTTTCCTCTTTTTGGGAGAAGACAGTCTCCATGTTGTGAGGACACTCAAGATGTACCGCGGAGAAGCCCAGATGAAGGGGAAACGAAGCCCCTTGCCTACAGCAAGCACCAGCTGGCCAGCTATGTGAGTGAGCCACCTTAAAAGTCAATTACCCAGCTCCTGGTGTCATGACTGCAATTGCATGAGAAAAACCAAAGGAGAATTGTCTGGCTGAGCCCTTCTCGTATTTTTATCTAACAGAAACCATGATGAATGACTTGTTTTATGACACTAAGTTTTATTGAGATTTGTTATGTATTATGGTGGTTTGCAGCCCAGAAAAACATGTTCTTAAACTTCATCCATTCCTGTGGGTGTGATCTCATCGTAACTAGGACCTTTTGATGAGGTTACTTCAGTTAAGGTGTGGGCCACCTCACTTAGGATGGGTCTTTTTTTTTTTTTTTTTTAAAGATTTATTTATTTATTTATTTATTGCCCCCTTGCTGCTTGTGTTTGCTGTGTCCATTCGCTGTGTGTTTCTTCTGTGTCTGCTTATCTCCCCCTTGCTGTGAGGTCCTGCTGCATCAGCCCACCGCGCCGCACGGGCTGGCCTGCCCTCACAAGGAGGCTCCGGGAAGCGAACCCGGGGCCTCCCACATGGTAAACGGGAGCTCTATCGATTGAGCCACACCCGCCTCCCAGGATGGGTCTTAATCCTATTACTGGAGTCCTTTATAATCAGAATAAAACTCAGACACAGAGAAAGCCACAGGAAGCAAGAAGGAAAAAATCAATGGAACCTGGAAGAGAGGGGAGAGGACAGAAGAGGCATGTATTGCCATGTGACAGAGGAGCCCAAGACCAAGCATGGCCGGCAGCCAGCCCCAGAACGCCAGTCTTCAAGAAGAAAGCATCACCTTCAAGAGGCCTTGATTTGAACTTGATTTAGACTTCTCCTAGTGAGCCTCAAAACCATAAGCCAATAAATTCCCATTTTTACAGCCAACCCACTGCATGGCATTTGCTTAAGTAGCCAAGGAAACTAAATGAATAGGTAACTATACACAGTATAAAGAGTATGACAAGAGAACAAGGGAGCTGTCAAAAATGGCGAGGTATATTTGAAAAGGAACCAAGTAAAAGTTGTAGAAATGAAAAAGGACTAACTAACCACTGACTTACCAACAGAAACCATGTAAGTCCTAAGAGAGTGGAATAATTTTTTCAATGTGCTGAGAGAAAATAAGTGTCAACCTAGAGTTGTATCGCTGGTGAAAACATCCATCAGGATAGCGAAATCAAGACATTTTTCAGAGACTCAAAACCAGATTTTATGAGTGGCAGACTCTCACTGAAGGAAATTTTAAATGATATACTTCAGGAAGAAGGAAAAGGATGCCAGAAGGAAAATCTGAGGTGCAAGAAAGAATAGTGGGAAAAGAAGAGTAAATTTATAAATGATATCTTAAAAACATACTAACTGAAAATTGTCAATAATACCTAATTAGTGGGGCTGGAACAAAAACAAAATAGAACCAGCATGATTTATATAACAATCACACAACTTAGGAGGAGGTGATTATAACTTTCAATCTAGCAGAGGGGAAAATTGGAATGAATAAAACCTACACTTAATGCAAAGAAGAAAGGAAAAAAGAAAAGAAAAAAAAAAAAACCTAAAAAAAGGGGGAAAATAGCAAGCACAAAAATTGAAGTCAAAGGAAATAGTACCAACCACGCTGTGGTAACAACAATCAAGGTAAAAAGGCTATACTTTCTGAGTGAAAGACAAAGATTATCATGGAAATTTTTAAAATTTCATTTATATGTCACTTAAAAGTTTCAAAATAAAAAGATGGAAAATGATATAAAGGTAAATATAAACCAAAGAAAGCTGGTATATTTACATTAATAATACACAAAAGAGACTTTAAGGTAAAACACATTACAAAATGTAGTCTTTACATTATCAGAAACTCAAGCCTACCGTTAAATTACTAGAATTAATATGAAAGTATAGTAGTTTTCTGGCTATTATATCTGTATACAAAAGTTAATTGCCTTTTTATACACCAGCAACAGGTAAAAAAATACAATAAAATACCATTTAAAATGGCAACAAAATATATTAGGTACCTGGAAATACTTCTAACAAAAAACGTGTAAGGCTTTTATGGATAATGTTATTGTAAAATGTTATTGGAAGATATTACAGAAGAACATACTAAATACTGTGACAAACCATATTGTGGCAGTTATATGACCCAACAAAGATATGTTCTTAATCTACATTCCTGTGGTGTGAATTTATATGTAAATAAGACCCTTTGAAGATGTAATATCACTTAAGGTATGTCATTTGTAAATAGGATCTTCCAAGATTCTATTTAGGTGTGGCCAAAGTGAATGACAGTGGGCCTTAATCCTTGGAACTGATGGCCTTATTAAGAGAGGAAATTTGGATGCAGAGGAGCTAGAAGCTGAAAGTTAGTGGAAACCAGAAAAGGAGACAAGGTGATAGGGATTGCCATGTGACAGGAAGCAGAGATGTAAGCAAGACTGGGCAAACCAGCACCAGAATGCTACAGAATATCCACGTTTGTGATAATTCACTGAGATGTATACTAATACGCCCTCTCTCTCTCTCTCTCTCTCTTTCTCTCTCTCTCTCTCTCTCTGTGTGTGTGTGTGTGTGTGTATGACCAACACTACCAGCTATCAAAACTAATTATAGGGAAGTGGATGTGGCTCAAGTGATTGAGCTCCCGTCTACCACATGGGAGGTTGCTGGTTTGGATCCCAATGCCTCCGAAAGAAGAGAGCGAGCTGGCGCGACGGGCAGGCACGCCAAGCTAACACAGCAAGAGACACAAGAAGGAAAAACACAATGAGAGACACAACAAAGCAGGGAGCAGAGGTTCCCGATGCCTCCTAAAGAGGATGAACAAGACAGCAAGCTGGCGCGACGGGCAGGTGCAGCAAGCTGACGTAACAAGATGACACAACAAGAGACACAAGAAGAAAAACACAATGAGAGATAACAAAGCTGGGAATGGAGGTAGCTCAAGCGATTAGGTGCCTCCCTCCCATATCAGAGGTCCCGGGTTTGGTTCCCGGGTCCTCCTAAAAGAAGACGGTGAGCTGGTGCGATGGGCAGGCATGGAAAGCTTGTGCAACAAGAGACACAAGAAGAAAAGCATAATGAGGGACACAAAACAAAGCAGGGAACAGAGGCGGCTCAAACGATTAGGTGCCTCCCTCCCATATTAGAGGCCCTGGGGTTTGGTTCCCAGTACCTCTCAAAGAAACAAGGAAGACGAACAGACACAGCAAGTGCAAACGAAGAGGGAGTGGGGAGAAATAGATAAAATAAATCTTTAAAAAAACTAATTATAGAAGTATAATAATATAAAGATAATGTGGTATTGGCATAAGGGATATACAAACAGGCAAATGGAACCTCTGCATACATATAGAAGAACCTGATGTGTGATCAAGGTGAGAGTGTAAACTTTAGAAAACCATTGGCAATCACTAATAAATGAGGGAAATGAAATTTGATAAATTATCTTGGGACAAACAGTTGCCATACATTTATCCATACTTCATGGATAAATCAATCCCATATGAATAAAGGGCGTAAACATGAAAGGCAAAATTTTCAAAACTTTAGAACAAAAAAATGGAGAATATCTTTATGACTTCATGTTATGGGTTATTTTCTTAAACAAAATACAAAAACAAGCAAACTATAAAGGAGAAGACTGAAATGCTGAACTACTTTATATTTAAGAACTTGAGTATATGAAAAGACACATAAAAATTGTAAAGACATAAAATAAACTGAGAGATGATATTTGCAGCATATATATTTGGCAAAGGCTTAGTATCCAGAACATATGAAGAGTGGCTACAAACCAATGAGAATAAGACGAGCAACTCAACAGAAAAATGAGCAAAAACATGAACTGGTATTTACAGAAAAGAAAACCCAACCAGCCAAAAAAGTACATTAAAAATGTGCAACCTCAAAAAAAAAAAGTGTACCCTCATTAGTAATAGCAAAATGCAAATCAATAGTCCAGTGAGGTATCATTCTTTGCTTACTAGATTGGCAAAGATTTTTAAAAGTCAGATAATAACGACTACTGGCAAAGATGGGGCTCAATGGAAACTCTTAATCACTAAGGGTGGGAGTGTAAACTTTAGAAAACCAGTGGCAATCATTAATAAAGGTGTGCCTATGTATCCTATAGACAACTCCCACGTGGAACCCCTCAGGGGGAAGCAGGTACCCCAGGAGATACCCTGGAAGCATGGTCGAAAATAGCCAAAAAGGGTAAACACCCAAATATCCTATGACAAAGCATGGATAATTAAATTGCGGCTATTCAGATACAGCAGTGAAATGAAACAAATTCAATTTACATACCACAACACTGATGCATCTCACTAATATAATTAAAGCAAAAAAAAAAAAGCAGGTGACAGAAATATATACGTAGAACAATTCCATTTATACAAAATTAAAAAGAGGCAAAATAAATAATACACGATTTGGGAACATGGGTGTTAAACTATAAAGAAGAGCACAGAAGTCATAAATCCAAAATCCAGTATAACCATTATGTCTGGGGCAAAAACACACAGGGCTTCAGAGGTTGTAGTGAAGGTGTATTTGTTAAGCTGGACAGTGGACAGAGGGCTGTTAGACTTACCTCTCTTTAAAAAAGAACATACATTCCTTTCCATGTAGAATATATGTCATATATTTTAAATAGACTAACAATAACAACAATCACAACCAACCAACCAAATTAATAAATAAGATTCCCCGGGGGGTTTGGGTGCGTATCTTGGGGCATCCCATAATTGTTTACTTAAAATCTGATCTTCCTGCTTCAACTGTGAGCTCTGTGAGGGCAGGGGCACGATCCACCATGCACCCACGTCCATTTCCCCAGCACCTCACACCGTGCAGGGCATGCTGTGAATGTGCCATGAACATCTGTCGGGAGCTCGAATAATGGTGACCCTGTCCCCGTAGTCGCTGCTCGAGCCAGAAAGCTGGGAGCCAGCCCTCCCTCTCCCTCACCAGCCACATCCTGGAGACGCTGACTACCAAATCAATCTCAGCTCTTACCTGCTCTGTCTGCAAATGCTGCTCACTCTAAGTGGCCCTAACTGGTGGTCCTGCTTCCACGCTGGTCTCTTCCACACAGCAAATAAGCTATCTTCTTGAAATAACTTCTTGAAATAACTTCTTGAAATAACTTCTTGAAATAACTTCTTGAAATAACTTCTTGAAATAACTCAGAACTCACCATTCTCCTGTTTTAAAACACTCTATTTAAGCATAAAAAGCAAACTCATCATCATGGCCTACAAGCCCCTGCCTCATCTCCTTCCTTTCTTTCCTCACCTCCTAACACCCCCCGTCCCTCACTTTATTCCAGCCACGCCTGGCCCTTCCGTGGCACCCAGGAGGCTCTTTCCCACCTTCGGCGCTACGCACATGCTGGAATGCTCTTCCCCCACCCCGCCTCCATTCTTCTCAGGGGCAGCTCCTTTTCACTCTAGGTTAAATCTCTCCTCCTCAGAGGAGCTTTACTTCATGTCCTTCTCTCCAGTTCTCTTATTTTCCCTGTTTTCCTTCGGAGCACTCCTCATATTCATATTTTTTTCTTACTTGTTCTCTTGCCTCTTCTCCGTATTTGAACATAAGTTCATTCGGAAAGGTTATGACTTACTGATTATTGTATTTCTAAGGTCCAGCAGTGTTTGGGATATAGTAACTGCTCAATAAATACTGGTTGAAGGGGAGGGAACAAAAATAAAACGCAGGCTGGATTATGACTGAAGATATTCCCTAGAGGAGCTGTGAACTTTAACTGTGATGCCAGGTGTTTCTCCTTTCCTGAGCCTCTCACTTGAGGCAAGTACCCACTTTTCCAGGGAAAGAACACTTCCTTATAGCAAAGGGCAGGATAACCAGTTCTAGCCTTGTTCTCCTCTGATTTTTTCAGTTCTTCTTACTGTGCACACGTATCAGGAATTAGTTCTCCCACTTTGATCCTACTGTTTCATCATTTCTAGAGTAGTGTCATTATTGTTTCAACAATCTCTTAAATTCTTCTCAGAGACAGGTGTCAACTCCAAGGAAAAGTCTGAGGACACCCTCCCTTCCATCAGCTACCCTTCTTTGCTCACCCATCCCTTGGCTGTCTCTGCATCTGTACATATTGGGACATTCAGCTCAGTGTGCTCAATGCTGAAATACTCCTCAAAAGGAAGTAACTCAAAGATATGATGCTGGCTGGATAGAGGACTCAAAGATTATCAGCAAAAGTCTTCTGCACTCACGAGCCATTTTCCTGGTTAACATCCCTTTTACCTTTAACCGATGCATAGTCCAATTTTTTATTATAGCCTGTAACCGTTGGCCAATTTGATGTAATTATGAATTCCAAAAATATAATTGGATCATGCTTGTAAACTGGTCTGTTAATCTGGGCATGATTAGGTTATGATTAGGGCGTTGAGCCCCACCCCTTGGTGGGTGGGGAATCAAATATAAAAGGCATGGCAAGAACAGTTTTGAGAAGCAGTCTTTGAGAAGCAGTTTTGATGTTGGAGAGAAGGCCCCAGGAGAAGAGAAGCAAACTGTTCGCCTGATCGCCTACAGCTGACCTTGTGGAGGAAACAGGAGCTAAGCCCGGAGAGAAACGCAGCCCTGGGAAGACAGGAACCCAAGAAGCCTGAACCCTGGCAAATGTGGGCAGCTGTCTTGCTCTAACACGTGGCAATGGACTGTGGTGAGAGAAGAAACTTATGCTTTATGGCCTGGTAACTGTGGACTTCTACCCCAAATAAATACCCTTTATAAAAACCAACCCATTTTTGGTATTTCACATTAGCACTCCTTTGGCTGACTAATACATAGCCCATTCATAAAGAGGCAGAATCAAAGAGAAGGCCTTCTGAGATTTGTTCAAAGGATGAAATTAAAAGCAAATAGGTGAAGGATTAACAGAAGGTTCAAGTTTCATTAAGTAGATGTGCTGATGTTACCAGGAAGTACAGAGGGGACCAACCTCCCCAATCTTTGGAACACAGCATCACCCATAATGAATTCTGCACAGCATTGCTTTCAACCCTGTGATATTTCATCCATTGATTTTATTGTCAAATGAAAAGGCACTTGTTCCAAGTGGCATTTAGTGAGACAGACGGGGAGTGACCCAGACTTCATTGCTTGGCATTTGCTCTACGGATAATTTTAATGTTACATGGACAGAAAGCAACAGAGAAGGAGGGTACTCTGATTTCAACATCTGGAATCTCTTTAGTTGATTTCCAAGCCACCCATGGCCTCACTCTTCAGTCCTACCTGTCTATGGAAACTGTCTTATCTCAGCTACCCCAGAGACCACTGAAATCCCTGGTACCAGCTTCTCTCCTGTCATTATGAGGCTTAGAGGGACGACCCACATATGCAGCCAGTGCTGCTAGCTGGAGTGGCAGAAGACGAGGAAGCTTGAAGGTAATATCCAGAAGTGTCCCAGCGAATAATTAAACAGCACGTTTCCTAAAATGTAGCAATGCCAATGAGTATACTGAGCACGAAGAGTCTGGTCTCTGTTTTGGTACTGTCACTCTTTCATGAGAAAGTTCATTACTTGGCTGAGGACTCTCTAAATCAATGTCCCCAGTGTACCTGCTCCTATCAAACTTTCTCTGAGTTTCAGTTCCATAGCTCCAACTCTCTCCCAGCCACTTCCACTAGGCTGTCACTCCAACTCAACATGTCAAAAACCCAGACTTCTGGGGAGAGGATGTAGCTCAAGTGGTTGAGTGCCAGCTTCTTATGTTCAAGGTCCTGGGTTCAATCCCCAGTATCCCCTAAAAACAAACAAACAAATGGAAAAACCAACTCTCATTGGGGAGTGGCTGTAGCTCAGTGGTTGAGCACCTGCTTCCCATGTACGAGGTCCTGAGTTCAATCCCTGGTACCGCAAAAAAACAAACAAACAAACAAAAAACAACCACTACCACAACAAAACCCCACACTCCTATTAATTATCAAATTTTGATCAATAATTCCTTTGGGAAAAAAGAGCTATAGCATTTATTGAACATCTCTGGGAACAGGTGTTCTGCATATATTACCTATTTTTTCTTCGGTAGTTTTCTGAGGTGCAAATGTTAATCCCCATTTTTTCCATATGAGGAAACTGAAGTTGAGAGCTTAAGCCACTTGTCTAAGGGCACACAGCTAGGAAGCAGGAGAAAAGGGATCCATACCAGGTGTGTCTGACTCCAGGGCCCGGGTCTTTCCATCCCTAAGCTGCCTCATGAAATCTCATGGCATCCTCATCCCTGGCCCTCTTCTCTAGCTTATCCCATGAGCCAGATTTCCATCAGGAGCTGCTTCCTAAGAAATCCTTCTACCTCTCTCCAACTTATACCACCTCCAGGTCAATCTTCCTAGGACACCACATTCACCATACCCTGGAACCTGTGAGTTTCTAGTATTATTAATGAGCTCAAAGACATCACAGTATTATTAACAGGCTGAAAAGGATGCAGGCTCCGTCTTGCTGGTGGCTTCAAGCCTAAACTCCTTGGCCTGGCTTCAACTTGCTCATGTAACCTTCAAGTGAAAATTTTCCAGGTACCTACTCCTTTCCAGGTAACTACCTTATAGGTACTTGGAATATGGTCAGGAATAAGGCAGTCTTTGCCTTTAAAGGCCTTAGACTTTGTTCCTTTTCTTGTAAGTTCCTTTCTCTGTCCAAACAAGCAGACATACAAATACCTGCTGGCCCAATAAGCCTGGTCTCATTATGGAAGCCCCCCAGCCCCCAAGGGTGGCTATGCAATCTTCAGCGCCAAGGCAGGGCCTCTCATACCTCTCCTGTATAAATCCTCTTCCATTTCCACGTCTGCGTTAAGCACTGTTTCTTCCATAAAGACTTGGAAGTGTCCACATTGCTCCACAAGGAGCACTCCTCCAAATGCCGATCTCCATTCCATGGTAGCCCGTGCAGCTTAATGCTTAATATTCAGTTCCACAAACATTCTCTGAGTATAAGGCAGTGCAGTGTCATGGATCCAAGTCAGTGGGTCCCAGTCCGTTATTTGCTGGCCGTGGGACTTTGCCCACATCACCTAATCTTACTGAGCGTCTGTGCCTTTGTATAGTATGGATACCCAGAGGGTCGTTGTGAGGACGGCGTAAGACAATGCTTGTAAAAGTGACTTATAAATGTGGTAGGACTCAGTGACATTTAAGAGTCCTTCTCGCGATGAGATATTGATTCTGGAAAGTCCAAGAACAACCCCATAAAGTATAGAAGCAATAAGTGCTATTATTATTACAGCTGTTGCTTTAAGGTACACTGCACCTGCTTGAGTTCTCAAGTGCTTTTCTTAATTTCTTATAGGTCTCTCCTCTCTCCAGTCACTAGCTTCTTGTGTCTTATTTATCTCATTTCCCTCCACTGTGTCTCACCTAAAAGAATGCTAAAATGTACCATGCTGAATAACTGGGTCAGACCAAAAACATAAAGGTGCCTGGGAAACTCTTCTACTCAGGGAGGTGTGGGCGTTCGCTCCTTCTCTCTACCCCACTGCCTGTCCAGAGAAAGGAAAAAGGCCCAAAGCACTGGGCTGCTTTTTTATGATCAATAAAATGTAAGAAACAGATCCTCAGTAGAGAGTCAGGGGAAGCTATGGAAAGACCACCCAATAATCCAGTTATAATTGGAGCTAAGTAGACAACACTGATTTAGTGTCATGGATCATTCTAGAGCTGACCCTTTTGGCTGCTTTTATATACCAAGAATGCTTTAAACTCTTTGGAGACAAAGTAGGTATTTCTCTGTAGACTTTCCTAAGCACTTTGAAAGATGATGTACACAGAGAAAATTTCAACAGTTCTAACTGATGAAGGAGGGGGAAGAAAAGAAGAAGAAAAAGGAAAAAAGGAGGATAAAAAGGATCCAGTTGTACCTTATATTTTCTGATATTTATTTCTTCTTAAATATCTAATGCAGTGGTCTCCCATGATGGCAGAACTGCCTCCTAAGGGGTGCTTTAGAAATTCGTGCAGGTGGATTTTGTTACTGCTAATGTTATTAGCATTTAGAAGGTGGGGTCCAGAGATGATCAATATTCTGCAGTGTATGAGGCAATTCCATACCACAAAGAATTGCCCCTCACCTTCACGACTCAAATTTCTTACCATTTATTAATTTAGTGAAAAGGATGTTGTTGTAGATTGCGTCAAGTCCCCCACAGAAGACGTGTTCAAGTCTGAATTCTTATTTCTGCAGGTGTGAACCCATTTGTAAATGGTACCTATGAAGATGGTAGGATTAGTCAAGCTGCGAGCTCATCTGTGAATAGGAACGTCAGAGATCCTATTTAGACGAGGTCAAATTGAATCGGGGCGGCCCTAATCCATATGACTGGAGTCCTTATAAGCAAAAGAAATTTGAATGCAGTGAATCAGTAAAAGCCAGAAGCCAAAGTCAGCCTAAATCAGAGGAGCAGACCCAAGGAGAGTGAGAACGCCCTGTGATGGAGGACTGCGGGAATGCCACAGACTCCAGGAGAAAATACGCCCTGTCATGCCTTGATGCTGGACTTCTAGGCTCCAAAACGTGAGGCAATAAATTCCTGTTGTCAAAACAACCCATCCCGCAGCATTGTCACAGCAGCCCTGGTAAACTACGACAGTGTCCATAATTTTCCAAGTACAAAATCTAAGGACTATTTTACATTTAAACTCCAAGTATTTCTACATATTTTAATAGATACTGAGTTTTCTAGTAATGCAACTATTATGTAAGTTAAAGGAGGGCTGTTCTATTTTGTTTGGGATTTTACCAAGACTTGTTTACTGCTATGACACTAGTGCTGCCTGGAATATCCAAGCCACTAATACAACAGACGTGTACGCACCTGCATTTGTGGTGTAACATTCACAGGAATTCTACCTGCTGATTCTAGCACGTGGTACCTCGTTGTGCCTTCCAGAGCGGTCATGACTATGCATTATGATGAACAATTGTCCTGGGTGCCTAGGACTGAGGGGTTTCCTGTACATTGGAATTTTAATACTAAAATCAGTAAAGATCCAGGAAAACCCAGTAATTGGTTACCCTACTGAGCATTAACACACATAAATACACTGTACTTTCAAAATTATACCACCTAATCTTTTTTACATACTACATTTTAACATGATGCCTGGCACATGGAAAATGGTTAAAAAAGTATTTACTGAATGAATGGAGGAGACATAAAAAGAGGGAAGAGTTCATTTATTCAGAGTTATAAAAATTAATTCCATTCCCTTTCATGCTCCTGTCTAGAAAATTGTGGTTGGTATCAAGGGACACCTTCCTGCCACCCCCACCATTAGAAAACATCTCATATTCTTATAATTTTCTGCAAAGTAGTTGCCCAACACATCTTTGGAGGGGAAAGTAGGCTGGCCTAGCTTCTACAAAGGAATCACAAACTTTCAAGGGTACATCAAGGTTGTTAAATGTGAATAATTTCTTTTGTTCCAAAGGTCTGAGGGAAGTGGATGAGGCTCAACCAGTTGGGAGCCCACCTACCACATGGGAGGTCCTGGGTTCGGGTCCTGGTGCCTCCTAAAAGAAGAGCAGACACCACCTCCTGCCGCAACGAGCTAGATGCCGCCCCTGCCACAAAAAGCAGATGCCACAAGCCAGCAGACGCCGC
>JAQZBX010001105.1:0-88832 GCA_029593785.1 Cabassous unicinctus | reverse complement strand
GGAATCCAAGAAGCCTGAACCCTGGGCAAATGTCGGCAGCTGTCTTGCTCCAACATGTGACATTGGACTTTGGTGAGGGAAGAAACTTATGCTTTATGGCCTGGTATCTGTGGACTTCTACCCCAAATAAATACCCTTTATAAAGACCAACTCATTTTTGGTATTTCACATTAGCACCCCTTTGGCTGACTAATACACATGTATATGATCTATGCATTGGCATAATTTAAGCCTAAACATGTATTCTCAGCTGTAAAAAGAAATAAATACCTACTTTCATGCATCATTTAAGGAAATGAATATAGAGTGTGCCTCCCCAATTTATTGTCTTATACATAGTAGATGTTACATTTAAAAGAGTAGCTCCTATGTTCCTTTTTGTTATTATTAATTATGTTCAATTAATGGTTTTGAAAAAAAGAAATTGTAAAGTACTTTGAGAATATGAAAGGAAATCTAGAATAAATATGACTATTTCTCACTGTGTTTAACTAACTAAATATGTGCAAACATTTTTAAAATCAAGAAAGAAAAGTACTTATTTGAATTGCAAAAGAGAACATTACTTTAATTTTAGTTAATCTCATGCTTTTTACATTTATCAGGCTTTTATACTGATAAGTATAATTTTAAAACTTTTCCCTAAGGTTAACATTACTCAAATTATTTTTCTAAGACTTTTTAAATGTGAATAGAAAAAATATGTAATATATATATTTGCATGTATATCTAAATATCTAGATATACATATCCTCTCTATATATATATTTAATATATTTGTATAAATAATTTAGTCATCACAAATATTCTGACTTTGTAAACTCTAATCTCCATAATACTTTTCATCTTGATCTTTGAAGGATAATTCCTGGCTCCTTTTTTCAGTCAAATCTCAGCTAAAATATCACCTCAAGGAGAACTTCTCTGAAAACTTAGTCACTTAATATCATTATTTTGCAAATGGCCTATTATAGCCATAACCCTGTATTAATTTCTGTATCACAGTTACTGTTATATGATTATTTTTGTTGCTTTTTCATTCATCATTCAAAATGCAAGGTCTTTTTATTCATCATCTCTTCAAGGCTTGGCACATTAATGAATGGGTCAACGGATGTGTAAACATATAGTGAATCCCTACAAGTTTATATTATTATTTACAAAATGTTACTGACCCAAGTTCTGTACACTAACACATAAAGAAGATGTGCTTTGCACCCAACTCTATCTGATTACAAAAATTGTACATTTTTCTTCATTACATTTTTCTCTTATTTCCATAGCCTATATAATATTGCATAGCATTGCTATTTTCCTTAAAGCACATGACTCTCCTGCTTTAAAACACTTGGTCTTTAATTCACTTCTGCTTCTACACTGCTTATTTTTAAAAATTCAAGTAGCTTACCATGTCCTATCTAGACCATTTACAATCCAAAATTCAGTTGCATTCCTAACTCTGGCCCATAATATAATTTTATGTTCTTGTCTCATAAGGCTATTCCTTGATCTCTGAAATCTCTATGCACTTCCCAGTGTTTCTTTCCACATACTGTTCCTCATGTAGGAAATGTTCTTACGTTTATCCTCTCATTCACTTTTACCACTTGAAGATTGATACAAATACAATGTCCTGTGCACCTACCAACTTATATAAATATTTACTTCCTTCCTCTTATCCACTTACGCACACATAATTTATGGAACATATAACATTGTAGAACAGTTATCTTCTTTGGTATTATCTTTTCTATTCCTTCTTTACAAGGTAGAGAGTATAATTTTTGAAGCTAAAAACACTTTACTCAATCAGCACTGGACTTAACAAAGAAAATGAGTCAGAAAATATTTAATGAATTACAACGAATTTTCTTTTCTTTCCACTTCTCATGAAATGAAAATTTTGAAAAACATAATACGAAGAACAAAATTTTATTATGAAAACAGATAATTAATGAGGGTTAACCGATACTGCTAGCTCAGGAACATAAGCATTACTTAAGTAAAATGTGATGAGTGTAATTACAGCTTTGAAAAGGATAAGAAGTCAAAATTGGAGAAAAATTCTGAAAGATAACCTAATAAAAGCATCTTCAAAATAAAATACTAATAATGTTATGGAGAATTTAAGTACTTACACAAAATTTTATAAAAAATAAATATACAGGGAAGCAGATGTGGCTCAAGTGATTGTGCTCCTGCCTACCACATGTGAGGTCTGTGGTTCAGTTCCCAGTGCATCCTAAAGACGACAGCAAACTGGTGTGACAGGCAGGTGCAGCAAGCTGACACAACAAGATTATGCAACAAGAGACACAAGAAGAAAAACATAATGAGAGGCACAACAAAGCAGGGAACAGAGATGGCTCAAGTAATGAGGTGCCTCCCTCCCACATTGGAGGTCCCAGGTTCAGTTCCCAGTGCCTCCTAAAGAAACAAGGAAGACGAACAGACACAGCAAGTGCAAACAATGAGGGGTTGGGGAGAAATAAATAAAGAAAATAAATTTTTAAAAACTATATATAATTATGATGATATCTATACACCCATAGTATGTGTATATACAAATGCATATTTGTATGTGTATATATGCACATATTTATATATATAAGTACACATACACATACATGAAAATATGTGCCAAAAACTCTATGTTCTGTGTTCATATATCTTATAATCTGTGATTTATTTAGATAAGTAGAAAATATGATAAAAGTCAACAGGAGGGAGTAGATGTGGCTCAAGCAGTTGAGCACCCATCTGCCACATGAGAGGTCCCAGCTTCGGTTCCTGATGCTTCCTAAAGAAAACAGACAACAAGCAGACAATGAGCAAAAACAACAAGCAATGAGCAAAAAATACTAAAAAACGTTGAATTGTACACTTAAAAAATGTGTGAATTACAAGTTTGTGAACTATATGTCAATAAAAAAAAATTTAAAAACTCAACTGCGAACAAGTACATAAACAGATGTCTTCAATTTTTTGAAATATATTTTCCTAATAAATGTAGAATAAGGTCATTATATTTGTTGATTGTTATCATTTTCATTTATATTTTGATATAAAGAAATTTAGAATGAAAGTTTGAATGAACGTTTAATAATCCTGATTATAGTTTATCAACCACAAAATATATATTAAATTTCTTGTAACAAATATTTCATGAGTGATTATAAGCTAATGGTATAAAATAAGGAATTATATTTCAGTACTTTTACAGCTTTAAATATCATAGTATAGCAGTCTAATTTGAGGAATGAAATAATGACAATGAAAGTAAAGTGTATGCTTAGTAAATATTGTAATTGGCTATACCTAGAATTTTATATTGTTTGATTCTGAATTCCCAGATTAAGAAACACTGAACAAGCATAAAATGCTATGACTTAAAGATAGTCTTAATGAGACAAATTACGGTTGATATAATGAAGAGATTTTGAGATTCCTTTAGGGATAATTAACCTTTCATTTTGATTTTCATTAATTCAGTGTGACCAATTAGAAGCAAAAATCTTTGGACCCCGTTAAAATAAGCTATTGCGTTACATGTACAGATTGTTTGTTTTACAATGAGCCCCAGAGGGGTGCTTGACAGTCCACAGAAACCAATTTATGAGGATTACAGAAATATTAAATTTGATGTGACAGAAGGTAGCCCATTTCAACATGGAAGTGTTCCTCGATACTTGTCCTAGTATTTTGCTAATTAAATGTGGAATTTGTGCAACTCTGCTGTTAACATGATGAAAATATTGAAATCAAATTCTGGAGTAAGAGCAAAAGTGGATGATAAAATATGAACTAATTTAATGAATGGATTATATCTGCCTAAAACCAATTAAGATCAGTTTAATAATATATAATACATAGGCTTGCAAATAATATGGTTATCATTATCCAGACAAGTAAAAATAAATAGTTTTTGCATTATCATAATATAGATTTGTATCTGAGTTGAAAAGGGTATTTAATTTACCACAAGTAGCATTTGCCTTCTGACTTTAAGAATACATTTGAAAAACTGTAACAAAAAAGCTAAGACAAAAATATCATTTACATATTATTTTAAAATATTTTCTCTAAAATATATTCTAAAACATAATGTAATATTATAACCATTGCAACATTCTTATAGATATAAATTTCGAAAAAGAAGTACATTATGTAATTTTTCTCTGGGTATTTATTTTATAGGATATTTCATGATACCACATTTTCCTTTTGGATCTCTCTTGAAATGTTTTGAAATATAAAAATCACTGGTAGTAAAACAATATATTAATATGTTTGATTAACAGAAGCTACAGTTACAAAGTTGGTAAATCTGACCATGGACTGAATTCCTAGGTGACTCAATGTGCATCCCCATTTGTCTACCTGAAGTCACTTACTGTTTATTCTTTTCTCAAGAATGGCCTATGAAATTTCCAACTGTACTGGCTATTATGCTCATCCTCTCTGAATTTACATAGTAAGGGCTAGAATTTTACTTCATACTAAAGATAAGAGTCAGCTGAAAAACAAACAAAGGAACATGTATTACAAACAAAACAAACATCTTTCTATATTATTCCAGTTGAACATCTACCCTTCTTGTCTGGTGTTACTGCTTTCTATTTATATCTGGGAAGCTGCAAACTGCCCAAATTCATTATCTCTGTAATGTGTAATTTACATGAATTTTTAAGTGGATGGAAAAATCTTCACTGATGTCAACTATAGAGAGAAAAAAATTTTCTCTAGTGAACCCATATCCTTGCACATTTCTTAATTTTTTTCTTGAGTTGACCCTAGAGACACTTTCTTACTTTATGCTAGAAAAACCTCGGGAGCTTTAAATATAAATAAAACACAACTAAAACTGTTACTGGTTGGCTCTGGTTTCTGGGCTTCTAGGTTCTTGGCTTATGTCACATAAAAGAAATTAAGGACATTCTATAGAGTATACAAGGGAGTAAAGAGTTTATTAAGAAACAGAAAAATGAGAAAAGTACATGGTCCCAGAAAAGTACATGGACTGCGGGCATAATGCAGGGTAAGTTGTGTGCCTGGGGCCCCAGGTCAGAGCTTTTAAAAGTCTTTCCTCCTCCCCCTTAATAGTGTTAGGGCAGGGCCCCAGCTGTTTGCTGCTCTGATTGGTTGCCCCACTTGTCATTTCTCAGGGTACCAATGGTGAGGCTTTTTCAGGGTATCCAGGGCTTTCCCTTGACCCTGAACAAGATTCTCATTCCAAATGACATGCATTATTTTATGCTGGACTTTTTTCACTGAATATTATGTTTGTAAAATCCATCTATGCTGTTGTTGTGTGTACCTACAGCTTGTTCTTTTTTTCCTATCATTTTTTTTCTTTTTTTGCTGTTCAGTATTCCATTTACTTTATTTACTACAATTTATTTATCCAGTCTTTTCTTGGTGGACATTTGAATTGGTTCCAGTGTTTATCTGTTACTGATAATATAGTTAAATACAAAAAGATTATAAACATGTTTTGTTGTACATGTGCATACATTTTTAATGACTTTTTAAAATATATACATATTTTTATTGGAGAATTTGTGAGCTTACAAACAATCATGCATAATGTGTAGAATACCCATATATTACACCTCCACCAACAACTTACATTGTTGTGGAACATTTGTTACAAATTATGAAAGAACATCATCAGACTATTACAACTATCTATGGTCCATAGCTTACATTTTACATATTTATACCAGGCACCCCCCTATTATTAACACCATGTATTAGTTTTGTACTCTTGTTATAGTTCATGAGAGAACACTAATTTATTTGTACTGTTTTTAACCACAGTTCATCTTCCACATATGGTTCACTGTGTTATACAGATCCATGTCTTGTACAATCTTTCCAAAGTATTTACTGAGTGACTCTCATTTTCATCAAAGATTTGTGCAGTCATCACTTCAGTAAATTTTTGAATATTTTCCTTAGTCCGAAAGAAAAAATCCCATATCATCCTATTATTGCCCCTTAGCATTGATATAGTACCTTCTTTGACATTGATACAAGGATATTACAATATTACTTTTAACTACAGTCCATAAGTTACATTAATTGTATTGTTCACATGCATCACCATATTCTTACTACCTTGTAATAGTGATGTACATTTGTTCTAGTTCATAGTAAAACATTCTTGTATTTGAACTATTAACCACAATCCTCATCCACCTCCGGGTTCCCTATGTTATTTCATTCCTAAATTGTTCTCTAGCCTTCTTTCAACTGACAGTTCTGTCCCTATATTAACCCTTTCAAGCACAATCCCATTTATAATCCAACTGTTTTAGTTATACTCTTTATAATGCATTATCATCAACTCTATTCATTTCCACCCTTCTACAGTCAAGCTAATTAAAAATTCTACATACATTAAACATCAGTACCCCTCCTCAGTCTTCATCCTATCTCCTAGTAACCTATACTCTAGGTTTTACTTCCAAGTGTTTACTCTTTGTATTTAGTTCATATTTGAGAGACCATACAATATTTGTCCTTTTGTGTCTGGCTTATTTCACTCAGTATATTGTCCTCAAGTGTCATCCATGTTGTCATATGTGTTCCAATTTCATTTCCTCTTACAGCAGCATAGTATTCAATCACATGTATATATCAAATTTGTTTATCCATTGATCAGTTGACGGGCACTTGGGTTGTTAATTTTTTGACAATTGTGAATAACACTGCTATGAACATCGGTGTGCAAGTGTCTTTTTGTGCCACTGTTTTCAGCTCTTCAGGATACATTCCTAGTAGAGAGATTCCCAGATCATATGGCAGTTCTTTATTTAGCTTCCTAACGAAATGCTAAACTGTCTTCCACAGAGGCTGCACCCTTTACATATCCACCAACAGTGAAGGAGTATTCCTATTTCTCCACAACCTCTCTAGCACTTGTTTTCTTTTAAAAAAAATAATGGCCATTCTATGAGGTGTTAGATGACATTGAATTGTACTTTTGATTTCCCTAATAACTAGTGATATTGAATAGTTTTTCATGTGCTTTTTTGACATTTGTATTTTCTCTTTGGAGAACTGTCTATTCAAGTCTTTTGCTCATTTTTTTAAACAAATCAATTTTATTGATACATATTAATAAAGCATAAAATTCATTCTAAGTGTACAATCAAAGGTATGTGGTATAATCAGATAGTTGTGCATTCATCACTTAAATTATTACTAGAGCATTTTCATTATTTCAATAATAATAATAAACAAAAACAAGCAAACAAGAAAATTCTTCACCTCTCAATCTCTCTCTGTTTCCCCTACTGTATATAGCTGCTATTTCTGGCTATTCTTGCACAATTATTGATTTATTTATTAAGCAATTTTATTGAAATATATTCATATACCATATGTCTACCCAAAGTGTATAATCAATGGCTCTTAGTATAATCACAATGCTGTACATTCATCATCTAAAAATTTTAGAACAATTTCATTACTCCAAAAAGAAAGACTCCACTTCCCTTAGCAGGTGTAGGGCTGGGGAAGGAATGCGTATTTTTAAATTGGATTGCTTGCTCTTTTATTGCTGAATTGTATCATCTTCTTATATAGCATGGAAATCAAACCCTTATTGGATATGTGGTGTCCAAATATTTTTTCCCATTGTGTGGACTACCTTTTCACTGTTTTGACAAACTCCTTTGAAGCACAAACATGTTTAAGTTTGAGGAGGTCCCATTTATCAATTTTTTTTCATTACTTGTGTTTTGGGTGTAAAGTTTAAGAAACCACAACCTTTCACCAGGTCTTGAAGATGTTTCCCTACATTTTTTTCTCTGAGTTTTATAGTACCGACTCTTATATTTAGGTCTGATCAACCGAGTTAATTTTGTATAAGGTGTGATGTAGGGGCCTTCTTTCATTCTTTTCGATATGGTTGTGCAATTCTCCTAGCACAATTCTCTTTCTTGAAGAAACTATTCTATCCCAGTTAGGAAGACTTGGCAGCGTTGTCAAATATTAATTGGCCAACAATATGAATGTCTATTTCTGAACTCTCAGTTTGATTTCCATTGGTCAGTATATCTAACTTTATGCAAGCACCATGCTGTTTTGACTACTATAGCTTTGTAATATGCTTTAAAGTCAGGAAGTATGAGTCCTCCAACTTCATTCTTATTTTCAAGATGTTTTTGGTTATTCAGGGATCCTTACCTTTCCAAATAAATTTGATAATTGTCTTTTCCATTTCTGCAAATAAAGATTTTGTAATGTAGATTGAAATTGCATTGAATCTGTAAATCAATTTGGGTAGAATTGCCATATTAAAAATATTTAGTTTTCTAATCCATGAACACAGAATGTCCTTTAATTCATATATGTCTTTTATGATTTCTTTAAGCTATGTTTTGTAGTTTTCTGTGTACAGGATCCTTACATCATTGGTTAAATTTATTCCTGGATATTTCATTCTTTTAGTTGCTGTTGTAAATGGGATTTTTTTCTTGATTTCCTCCTCAGATTGCTCATTACTAGTATATAGAAACACTTATGATTTTTGCATGTTAATCTTGTACCCTGCCACATTACTGTATTCGTTTATTACTTCTAGAATTGTTTTTGTAGATGTTTTGGAACTTTCTATCTATAGAATAATGTCATCCGCAAATAGTGAATGTTTCACTTCTTTCTTTCCAATTTGCATGACTTTTATTTCTTTTCCTTACCTAACTGGTCTGGCTAGAACTTCTAGCACAATGGTAAATAACAGTGATCTCAGTGGGCATCCTTGTCTTATCCCAGATCTTAGAGGGAAAGTTGTCAATCTTTCACCACTAAGTATGATGTTAGCTATGGGTTGTTCATCAATGCCCTTAATCACAGTGAAGAAGCTTCTTTCTTTTCCAGTCTTTCAAAATCTTTTCTTTTTGTAATTAATTTTTTATTTTTAAATAAGATTTAGATTACATAAATGTTACATAAAAACTATAAGGGATTCCCATATATCCCCCACCCTCACCCTCTCACACTTTCCCACATTAACAACATCCTTCATCAGTGTGGTACATTTGTTAAAATTGATGAACCCATATTGAAGCATTACTACTAACCATGGACTACAGTTTACATTATAGTTCACACTTTGTCCTGCACAGTTTTGTAAGTTATGAAAAAATATACAATGGCCTGTATCCATCACTGCAATGTCACGCAGGACAAATCCAATATCTTGAAAATGCCCCCAATTTTTTCCTCTCCCATCACGCAGAACCCCTGGTGGCCACTAACATCAGTGAAGGATAAAGGATTTTGTCAATTGCCTTTTCTGCAACAATTGAAATGATCATATTGCTTTTCCCCTTTCATTTAATAATGTGTTGTATTACATTAATTAATTTTCTGGTGTTCAACCACCTTTGCATGCCTGGGACAAAATCTAGTTAACATGATGTGTAGTTCTTTTAATGTGTTGTTGAATTCAATTTGCAAGTATTTTATTGAGGGTTTTGCGTATATATTCATTAGAAAAATTGTTCTGTAATATTCTTTTCTTGTAGTATTTTTATATAGCTTTGGTATAAGGGTAATGTTAGCATCATAGAATGAGTAAGGTAGTGTTCCCTCCTTTTCAATTTTTGGAAGATTTTGAGCAAGATTGGTATTAATTCTTCCTGGAATGATTGGAAGAATTTACCAGTGAAACCATCTCATCCTGTCCTTTTCTTTGTTGGGAGGTTTTTGATGACTGATTCAATCTCTACTTTTAATTCGTCTGTTGAGGTCTTCCATTTCTTCCAGAGTTAATTTAGGTTGTTCATTTATTTCTAGGAATATGTTCATTTCATCTAAGTTTTTTAATTTGTTTGCATAAATTTTTTCATTGTATCCTATTATGATACTTTTATTTCTGTGGGGTCAGGAGTGAGGTTCCCCCTCTCATTTCTGTTTTTCTTTAGATTACATTAATGTTACATAAAAAATATAAGGGATTAGCATATAGCCCAACCCCTCCCCATTCCACACTTTCCCCCATTAATAACATCTTTCATTAGTGTGATACATTGTTACAATTGATGAACACAATTGATGAACACATATTGAAGCACTGCTACTAACCATGAACTATAGTTTACATTATGTATGATTTACACTTTGCACTGCATAATTTTATAGGTTTTGACAAACTATATAATGGTTTGTATTCATCATTGTAATATCATGCAGAACAATTCCAATGTCCTAAAAATGTCCTATATTACACCTATTTTTTCATCTCACTCCCCTCAGAACCTCTGGTGACCCCTATCTTTATAGCAATGATACAAGTTCTTCCAGTGCTAGAGTAATCATAACTCTTCTTTAGTCTATAATTGCATTCGCCCTTATTTCTGTTCATTCCTCAATCTTGAGGATTTTGAAATGGTGATGCCCACTGTGCTTCCGATTGAGAAGATTAGGTCCCTTAGAGCAGATGTATGGAACTGTCCTGCTTGCAGTTGTAGACACTCTTTGTTTTGGGAATGGGCATTGTCCGTCATCATGCTTTTGTTAGTCCTCCTGGGTGAGTCCAATTAACTGGAGAGTAGGTATTAGCTGCAACTCTGCTGAGATTCAGGTCTCAACCAGCATATGAACATCCAGAAGATTTAAGCACTATATTTAATGGGTATAGTGCTAATTATAGGTTCAAATAAATGAGGCAGAACAGCCATGTATAGGAAAATTATGAATGAGTCTATTCTGATACATTGGGGAGATTCATTATCATATATTCCAAGGTAATACCCACTGACAGGGTGGCGATTTCTTGGGATAGTATGTCCTCCCTATAGTGTCTAGATGGCTCTAGAGCCCTCAGGAACACCCCTGCTTGAAGCACTGTTTACTGTAGCGATATCTCCTGAGATGTGCATAAGCCTAACTGCTGGAATGATCTCCTGACTCACTTTGAAATCTCTTAGCCATAAAAATTCATTTGGATTTGATAGTTCCCCCTTTTGGTCAACCTCTTTTTCCCAATTCTTCAGTGCCAGGGAAACTAATCCCCAGGAGTCATGCCCCATGACAGAGGACAGGTACTGAATTTATATGCTTAGTTTGGCTTAGAGAGAGGCAATATTTGAGCTACAAGAAGGATTTCAGGAGATAACTCTTAGGCAATATATCTTACTAGGTTAAATTTCCATTTCAAAAAGCAAAGTCCAAGCATCTACATCAAGGGCCTGGAGTGTTGGTCTGTTCTCCTTTACTAGGCACTGCTCATGTACTCTAGAGATTCATGCCACTCTATTAGAGATTGTAGCAGGACTCCCCAGGATGGAAATTTAATATTCCATGTTATTGTGTGGGTCTCCACCCACTGAGACAACACCCCATGACCACATAAACACATTCATATTCCATAGAGGTATGACCCAGGTGTACCCCTCCCCACACATCCCCACACCCCTGACATCCCACACCTTTGATCTTCCCCTACCACAATTGCAACCCTTCTGCCATCCAAAACCTTCCCAAAAACAAAGCCAAAAAAACTTTTTTTAAATTAAAAAACATAATATTTTTGCATTGTGCCTTTCATCATCATAAGATCTGTTATCTTTTATGTACATTGACAATTTCTTCTGTAGGTTATCCCAGTGTCTTATTTTTTCCACTTTAATTTCAAAGAAACTTTAGGTTACAGAAAAGTCACATAGAAAATATAAGAGATTCCCATATTCCCCACCCCTCCACCTCTTCTATTTTCCCTATTAATAACATCTTATATGAGTGTGGTACATTTATTACAATTGATGAACAAATATTGAAGCATTGCTGCTAACATAGTCAATGGTTTACATTATGGTTTATAGCCTGCATCATACACTTTTATAGGTTTTTACAAAATGAATAGTGGTATGTATCCATCATTGCAATATCATGCAGAACAATTCCAATGACTTATGTTCCACCTATTCTTTCATCCTCCTCTTGGAAACTATTGTAACCACTAAGTTTCAATTTTTGTAGAATAAGGTTCATAGCTACATGCATTAATATTAAGGCCTTGTCCCACTGGTCCATTATCTTTTATTAGGTCCTGCCTATATTATCTTGTTCCTCTATTTGAGTACTTAACAGGATTACCAAGGATGGGTTTAATATTTTGTTGTTTATTGTGTGGGTCTCCACCCACTGAGATAACACTTTAAGACAAGACATTAATATTACATAAAAGCATGCCCCAGGTGCACCCTTTCCCACATATAACCCTCCACTGACACTCTGCACCAGTGACCCTCCTTGGCCATATTTACCAAAAGAACATTCTTACGGTTGTAGTTTCAACCACACACCTCCAAATCCCCAGAGTTACACCTTTTCCTTACTCTAGTCCTACCTCCAGTTCCATGGATAGTCCAACCCAGCCTCCCCCACCCTGCTCACTTTCACCTTCCAGCATCGTTGACACCACTCACATCCCTGTACCACTGTATTATTCGGCCATATGTGTGCTGATGCAAAGTACGTGGAAACTGTTGGCTTTTATAAAAGGTATTTATTTGGGGTAGAAGATTACAGTCACAAGGCCATAAAGCATAAGTTACTTCCCTCACCAAAGTCTGTTGCCATGTGTTGGAACAAGATGGCTGAATGTCTCTGTGAGGGTTTAGCCTTCTTCTTCCTACTAAGGCTCTGTGATCCCAGCTTCTTCTGATCTCAGCTATAGACTAGCATAAGGTTAGTCTCTCTCCCAAGGGCTCATTTCTTTCTAGGTTTTCTCAGCTGTTCAGGGCTCTGGTCTCTTCAGCGGCAAACTATCAGTTGAATGGCTTGGCTCTCTCCCCAGGGCTCAAGCATCGAAAACTAACCTCTCTCCTTCTCTGTGTATTTACTTACTGTCTTTGATTGAGCATCCGTTTATACAGCCCACAGCTGTAGATAGATATCCAGTTTTTCTAACACCATTTGTTGAAGAGGCCATTCTGTCCCAATTGAGTGGGCTTGGTGGCTTTTTTGAATACCAATTTTCAATATATGCAAGGATCTATATCAGAACTCTCAATTCAGTTCCTTTGGTCAGTACATCTATTCTTGTTCCAATGCCATGCAGTTTTGACCACTGTAGCTGTGTAGTATGCTTTCAAGTCAGGTAGTGTAATATTTCCAATTTTATTTTTCTTTTTAAATATGTTTTTGGCTATTCAGGGCCCTTGCCCTTTCAAAATTTTATAATTGGCATTTCTAGTTCAGTAAAAAATGCTATTGTAATATTTATTGAGATAGCATTAAATCTGGGTAGGCAGACATCTTAAATGATGTTTACTCTTCCAATCCATGGACATGGATTATTCTTCTATTTATTTAGGTCTTTTGTTATTTCTTTTTACAATATTATGTTGTTTCGGTGTACAAGTCTTTTACAACTTTTGTTAAGTCTATTACTAAATATTTGATTGTTTTAATTGCTATGGCAAATGGATTTTTTTCTTGATTTCCTCCTCATAGTGCTCCTTAGTATACAGAAATGCTAATGATTTTCCATGTTGATCTTATTTATCAGCTCTAGAAGATGTGTTGTGGGGCTTTCTACATATATGATAATGTCATCTGAAAATAGTGAAATTTTTACTTTTTCCTTTCCAATTTGGATGCCTTTTATTTATTTTTCTTGCCTAAGTTCTCAAGCAAGTACTTCTAACACAATGTTAAATAAGAGCTGTGACTGTGCACATCCTTGTCATGCTCCAGATCTTAGAAGGAAGGCCTTTAGCATTTCACCATTGACTATGATATTGTCTGTGGATTTTTCATATATAACCTTTATCATGTTGAGGAAGATTCCTTCTATTCCTAGCTTTTGAAATGTTTTTTTTTTTTTTTAAATCAGGAAAGGATGCTGTATTTTGTCAAATGCTTTTTCTGCACCAAGAGAGGTGATCATGTGACTTTTTTCTTTCAATCTGTTAATGTGGTATATTATATTGTTTGATTTTCTTATGTTGAAACATCCTTGCATACTATGGATAAAGCCCACTTGTTCTTGGTATATAGTTCATTTAATATTCTGTTGAAAATGATTAACAAGCATTTTGTTGAGGATTTTAGCATCTTGGCTGGTTAGAGATATTTGTCTGCAGTTTTCTTGTGTCATCTTTATGTGGCTTCGGTATTAGGGTGATGTATTCATAACAGAATGAGTAAGTAATGTTCCCTCCATTTCTATTTTAAGGAAGGGTTTAAGCAGGATTGGTGTTAGCTCTTTCCGGAATAATTGGTAGAATTCACCCATGAAGACATCTGGTCCTAGGCTTTTCTTTGTTGGGAGGTTTTATTATGACTAATTCAATTTCACTAACTGTGATTGATCTGTTGAGTTCTTCTACTTCTTCTTTAGTTAATGCAGGTTGCTTATGTGTTTCCAGAAAATTGCCCATTTCATCTAAGTTATCCATCTTGTTGGCATGCAATTTTTCACAGTCTCCTCTTATGATGCTCCTTATTTATGTAGGATTAGTGATGATATACACTCTCTTGTTTTTCATTTATTTGAATCTCCTTTCTTTTATTCTAAGTCAGTCTAGCTAAGGGTTTGTCAATTTTATTGATCTTCTTAAAGAACCAAATTTTGGTTTTGTTGATTCTCCCTATTGTTTTTAATTCTCAATTTCATTTAATTTTGTTAATAATATTTCTTATTTCTTTCCTTCTTGCTTTGGAATTAGTTTGTTCTTCTCTTTCTAGTTCCTTCAGGCATGCTTTTAAGTCTTTGGTTTTAGTTCTTTCTTATTTTTTATTTACTTTTATATCAAATTAAAAACTCTTCAGTTAACAGAAGATAAGTATACTTTCTCCTCATTTTTGTGCATTTCTCAATATTGAGGAATATTGGCTGATTTTCACTCTGACAGCTTCTTACTGAGAAAATATATAGATATTATGGGGCAGTGAAATGGAAATATTTTGCCTACAGTTGAAGATACTTCTTTTTTTCGGGGTGAGGCTGGTCCATCATCGTCATTTTGTTAATGCTAGGACAGGCCTGAAAAACTGCGGATTGGGAGTTGAACACAAATCTGCTAAGTTTCAGGGCTCAACAGGCATAGAAATAATCCAAAGGCTTTAAGTCTCTGATAAGTAAACTTATGTAAATTGAAAACTATAGATTCAAATAAAAGAAGTAGAAGAATCATGATTAGGAGATTTATAAATGAGTATAACTCTTTTATATTGGAGAAATAGCTTTTCACATATTCCTAGATAGAACCTGTCTTGGAGGTGTTGATTTCATGTACACTTGTGGCTTGCCTATGTTGTCCAGACATCCCTAGGGCCCTCAGGAGCACTTTTGTTTGAGGCTTTGTATACTACCGCAGCTTGTGAAATCTGGCTGAGGGCTGCATAAGCATAACCTCCAGAATGACTCCCTGGCTCTCTCTCTGTTTTTTTTTTTTTAAGATTTATTTATTTATTTCTTCCTTCCCCTTGTTTTGTGCTCGCACTCTGCTCTGTGTGTTCTTCTGTGTCTGCTTGTCTTCTCTTTAGGTGGCACTGGAAACTGATCCTTGGACCTTCTGGAGTGTGAGAGAGGTGCTCAATCCCTTGTGCTACCTCAGCTCCCTTGTCTGCTGAGTCTCTTATTGTCTCTCCTCTGTTTCTCTTTTTGTTGTGTTACCTTGCTGCTCCAGCTCTCCATGTGGGCCAGCACTCTGAGCAGGCCAGCACCCCTGCATAGGCCAGCACTCCTGCACGGGTCAGCATTCCACGTGGACCAGCTCTCTGCCTGGGCCACCTCAGCATGCAGGCCCACTTGCCTTTCACCAGCAGGCCCTGGGAATTGAACCCTGGATCTCCTACATGGTAGACAGGAGCCCATTTATTTGAGCCACATCTATTTCCCCCTGACTGTCTTTGAAATCTCTTAGCCATAAAAACCATTTTATTTCATATTTTCCCTTTTGATCAAGGTCTTTCTCAGAATGCATCACTGATTAATGGTTGGTAATAATTCCCCAGAGCCAGGTAGGTTTATCACTGGGAATCATGTCCCATGTCAGGAGGAAAGTAATGAGTTTATTTGCAGAGTTTGGCTTAGAGAAAGGCCACACTTGAGCAACAAGGAGGATTTTAGGAGGTAATTCCTAGGAATTAATTATAATTAGGTTTAGTTTCATTATTACAGTAATAATTTTCATAGGTGCAAGCTTTAATATTGAGGGCTTTGCTTAGCTTATTTTCTTTTATTAGCCAAGGCTTATATATTCCAGAACTTTTGACCATCTTACTTGAGAAAGCAGCAGGACTTCCCAAGGTAAGGAAGTTTAATAATATTTTTTAGGTACTGTGATGAAAGTAGACCTGTGACAAGGAAAAGCCTCTGTCTATCTAGAAAACATACTTTTGGTAACAAGGACACATTTATATCCCATAGAAGTATGTAACCATATAAAATGTAAGGCCCTGTCTTTGGAGACATCTCAACTTGTCCCACCTTTACCTTCTTACCAGAATTATGAACAGGTAGAGTATAATTTGTATATTTGCCTTGCTTCTCATTTAAAGTTCTGCTGCTGCTGCTGCTTCTTTAGTTAAAGATGCTTTGATCTGCATCTGGCCACATGCACTTTCAGAGAAGCCTCAGATTAAAACATTTTATCCTGTGGTTTTTATATGATATACCTTATTTTTGTCTCTCTTTTTATCCTTTTAGTTATCCTTGCTGATGATCTTCATTTTTACACTCTCCTTCAAGCCTCTCTCTCCTGTCTTTTCTTTTCAATCTGCAGAACTCCTTTTAGTATTTCTTGTAGGGCAGGTCTCTTTTTGATGATCTCAGTTTCTGTTTATCTGTGAATATTTTAAACTCTCCCTCATTTTTGAATGACAGTTTTTCTGGAAAAAGAATTCTTGGCTGGCAGTTTTTCTCTTTTAATACCTTAATATTTATACCACTGCCTTTTTGTCTACATGGCTGCTGATGAGAAATCAACATTTGTTATTATTGAGCATCCCTTGTATGTGATTAATCACTTTTCTCTTTGTGGTTTCAGAATTCTCTCTTTATCTTTCACATTTGACATTCTGATCAGTAAATGTCTTGGAGATTGTCTTAGTTTGCGAAAGGGCTATCTATGCAAAGTACCCAGAATGGGTTGGCTTATATAATGGCAATTTTATTATAGGAAATTTTTATTACAGTTTCAAGTCCATGAAATGTCCAAAACAAAGCACAATCACAGATGCTTTCTCTCCAAGGTCAGCTACTGGTGATTCTGGCATCCTGCCACATGGAAAGCAAGATGGTGGGTCTGCTGGTATCTCTCTACTTTCCTCTGGAGCTCAGCTGTGCAAGAACAGGCATCTTTCCCTGGGCCACATCTCCTTGAGCCTCTCAAGGTCTATCTTTCTGCAGCTGTAGGCAAATGTTGAGTACTCTGTCTCACATGGCTGGATCAAAATGGCAGAGCTTCCTTTTCTGTGTCTCATCTCTTTTTTTGTTTTCCCAGTTTATACAAGACCCAGCAAGAGGGCAGATACCTAACCTGGGCCATGCCACACTAACATAGTCCAATCAAAAGCCCTATGGTGATCTAAGCAAGTGATCTAATTAAAAGCCCCATAACTGAATTTAATGCAAAGGGCCCCACCCCCACAGGAAAGGATTAGTTCAAGAACAATCTTTTTTAGGATTAAAAAATAATCAACATGTCAGAGTAGGACTATTAGGATTTATTCTGTTTGAGTATACTGCACTTCTTGGACACGTATATTTGTGTATTTCAAAAGAGGTGGGAAATTTTCAGCCATTATTTCCTCAAATATTCTTTCTGCCCCTTTTTCCTTCTCTTTTTTGGGACACCCATGATATGGATGCTTGTCTGCTTCATGCTGACATTCTGACATCTGACATTCTGACATCCTGAGACCCTTATAAATTTTTTCCATTATTTTGTCTATCTGTTATTCTGCCTGTAGGATTTTCAATGTCCTGTCCTCTAGTTTGCTAATCCTTCTTCTGCCTGTTAAAATCTACTGTTGTATGCCTTTAGTGTATTTTTAGCCTTTTCTCTCTTTTATGCCTTTCATTCCCATAAATTTTGTTATTTTACTTTGCATGCTTTCAAATTTTTCTTTTTTCTCAACACTGTCTTTTTACTATCCTTTATCTTTTAGCCATCTTTGCCTTCACTCCCTTAACTTTATTTAGGATGTTTGTTTGAACACATTTGATTAGCTGTTCCAAATTCTTTGTCTCCTCTGACTTTTTAATGTGTTCCTTTGATTGGGCCATATCTTCTTGTTTCTTAGTATGGCTTGTAATTTTTTGTTAATGTCAAGACATCTGATTATCTTGATGAGTTTAGTCTGATGGTCACTTTCTTTCTATTGCCTAGGTTTTTATTGTTGATTGACTTTGTGTTAAGGCTTTTCTTTGATACTTGGTTCAACTTACTCTAAATCTTTAGAATTGACCCTGTTTAACTAAAAAAAGACCCTTGAAGGCAGAGCAAACCAGTTCCTAAGGCTCTGGTGGAAGTTCAGGAAAGATACCAAAAAGCCTTATGTGTCATCTTCTAGAAGCTGCTACTTTCCTTGCCTTCCCAGGCAAACCATTCCCTGCAGCCTGAAGGAAGAAGTATATTTTTTTCAATCTCCACGGAGGGTGTTGTTGAAACAAGTGTCATGAGGATACCTGTCTTTGACAAGCTAAAACCTTGATTTAGAATTGGAAACTATAAACTAGTCAATCAGAATCCATGCTCAGCAGTTGACCATGCTTCCTTCCTGTTCCTGGATAAGAAGGCCTTCACATCCCTCTCATCCATAGCAGACAGCCACAGACACTACCTGAAGCAAGCCTCGAGGGTGAAGAAATGGACACCGGCCACTGTCTCAGAGTGATTCCTTCAGACTTTTTTGCCACAGCTTCTAAGTCTCCCCATTCTACTCTTTCCTTGATACTGTACAGTACTCTCCTGAATTCTAGAGCAAGTTTCAGTTTGTTTCAGACAGTTCCTGTTGGTTCACTAGCTGTTTTTGTAGGAGGAGTGTGTCCTCTAGTTCCATACCCTGCCATCTTCCCCAGAAGTTCTCCTCATGGTGATTTGAAACTCATTATCATCCTTTTATTTTTAATTCAAGAATACAGTTTACTTCATTTTAATTCAATATTTATTATATTACTTATATATTATATATTTGTATATAGCATAATATTAGTAAAATTTAAATATATATTTTTCAATTTTTAAAATAAATTTGTGTTAAAATTATTCTGTCTTGAATTATTATTCGCTTGCTAGTACTAGAAATTTGACAAAGCAATACAGAAATACCTCCAATTTTTAAAATTTGTGAATAAGAAGATAATCAACTATATCTCCACATAAGATGAATAGAGGTCTTTTTAAAATTGTTTACTGTGTCTATGGATAAATATTGCTTGCTGCTACAAGTAGAAAAAGTTCTTTTTATTTCCTTGTCTTACTTTTTTAAAGATTTAGCTGCTGAGGAAATTTTTCACATAAATAATTAGATAGCAATAGAATATGTTTTGTTACAGCAATTCATTTTTCTTGAATCCCTAAAATTATATCCTCCAATCTCATATTTATCATCAAAATAATTTTGAACTATCTGTCATCTTACCAATTTTATTAGATTCTCCTACAATTTTATTGATAGATAATTACAAGCTACTGTACTTGCAAAAATAATTTTTGAAATGTTTTTGAAGACATTCACTTTTTAAACAAAGGTGCTGATCATTTCCAATTGTACCTGAGATTTTTATAACTCTGGGCAATGTACCATGCTTAGGTTTGGAAAGGGTAAATTATATGCTTTTCTTTTGTGATGAGGGAGAAGGGAGGTTATGAAAATAGAATTAGTAAAGCAGTTACAATGCCAAAACAACAAAGGTACAGTCTTAGGAAGATACATTTTAAAATATAATACATAAGGTATTAGTCTAGAAATTAATTGCTTTAAAAGTATCCAATCCTATAGACTCCTTAGAAACTCTTCTTTGTATCCCTATGTTATGAGTAATTCTATTGTAAAATTGATACTCAATATTTTTCATTATATTATGGTTTATAACAGGAATAAACCAAGATAATTTATTCAGGAAAATAATTATTTTTCTTTAGTAAAAATATGTATTTATGGTGTGTATCAAGAATACCCTACTGATTAAATTAAATCTGTAATTTATAAATTGTTTTGCCATTAGTTCCTGTTACTGCAAGAACATTTAATCAGAAACACTTTTTTTTTCAGAATTATAATTAATTATCCTCTCATTTTGTAAACCATCCCTGCCTTTGCTTTATTTTCATAACTTTCATTATCCTTTTCCGACCCTCATCATACTTTTCTGATTTCCCTATTACCAAATAGCCACTAATTTAATTATTCCCCAGGATGCTACCTACTTTTTTCTTAATGTTTTCTTTGAGTGTAAAGCCTTTATATAATTTTCCACTTTATATTGTCATATATACATTTTACTAATTGTGTTTTGAAGAAATTCCTATTTGGAGTAATATAGATAAGCAAAATGAAGAGGAAAATCACATCACCTCTGATTTACAGAGATATTGACTATTAATATTTTCTGTATAGAGTCAGTATTCTTTTTATGAATATGTTTTTTATAAAATTGCTTTACTGGTAAATCATAAAAATAGAGATATTGTTTTTGCTTTTTGTTTGCTTGTTTTCTTCTTTTGCAGCTTGACCTTTTATTGAACTCTTGGTTCTAAAAAGTCTTCATTTCTCCTTCTCAGCTTTTACAAGAATACAATATTACTCTCTTAATTATTTTTTCTTCTTTCTGTTACAAAAAGTATACCTTATTTCTTAGCAATCACCAATAAACAAAGGATTGTTTATATATAAAATCCATGTCCTTCCCTTAAATTTCTTTAATGAAAAATGTACTATATATATTTCCACCTTCAATTTAGATAGTTCTTCAACTGAGCTTATCAGTTCCTCTTCCCTTCCTTGACCTTAATTAGAATTTATGTAAATGGTCTCTTTTTATCCTGACCTCTCATTTCTTAATTTTTTTCTACCTCAGCCTTCATATATAATTAGTTGTCATGTCCATTGCTTGAATCCTTGTAATTCTTCTTGCATCTGAAGTTGTTTCTATTTTTTAGCCTTACCTCTTATGTGAGCCACCATTTACCCCCTCGAACCAATAAACCCAATATATCTCTTTGATTATTACAAACAATTTCATCAAAAAATTGATGTGCATGTTTAAAATTTCAAATTTCATACAGAAAACTTGTTGACAAAAATAAATTCTGCATCCTACCACTCTCCAGACTTCTTCCTGTCTTCACAGGTAGTTCCTAATATCCAGGTATACATTTAATTTTTGAAGGGACCACTGTTTATTTGACAAATTTGTAATTTGTTCTATTTATTGATTTATAAGATTTATATAGCCTTTATTTCTTTTCTGAAATGATAAAGATATAATTTAATGGTAATATTATCCATTTCTACTTTTCCATTTGCTCTATTGTAGTTAATTCTGCAATGTCAAGCAATATTCTAAATCTCCTTTCCTTGTTTAACAAGCATATGGAATATCTTCACTTAGAATTTAAATGAGGACATGTGTATCCCAAAATTCTTACCACCATTTCTCTACTTTCTGTTTTCACAAGCTCTGTCATCTAAAACTCTCCTGTTACACTAAAGATAAGAACATGTGTTCTGCTCTAGAGCAATAGCTATATTTATGTAATTTATCTAAAGTTTAATCTAATGTTGAAAAAGTGCATATGAGTTTATCACATCATAAATATTGTTTACCACACACCCAAATAGTATGCAAAAACTTTAATTCTTGGAATTATACAATATTTATATGGTCAATTTAACCAATGATTTTTGACATGTGCTCACAAAATCTGTGAGTCAGAAATTTGGAGATAAAGAATAACTAGAATGGCTGGGGGCTGAATCATCTGGCAAATCCTTCATTCAGGTGCATGTAACTGTGATGAATCCAAAGGTTGGGCTCATCAGGAATTATCAACCAAAGTGTCTAGTCATGTCCTTTCCATGTCTACCTGTGGCTTGGGCTTCTTCATACCATATAGACTTCAGAGTAGTGTGACTTCTTGGACTTAATGCATAGTATCTGTATTAGTCAGGGTTCTTTAGGGAAACAGAATCAATAGAAGACATCTGTAAATATTATGAGATTTTAAAAATTATCTCATGCAATTGTGGGGATGCACAAGTCCACATTCCATAGGGCAGTGCAAGCTGGGAACTCTGATGAAAGTTTTCAATTAATTCTCCATGTGAAGTTGGCTGTCTGAAGTAGACATGGAAATTTTCTTTTCTGTAGTGAAACCATCACTTCTCCTTTAAAGGCCTCCAACTGATTGTATGAGTCATCTCTCAATGCTGAAGGCAATCTCCTAAGTTGATTGTAGATATAGTCAGTTGTAGAGGTCATCAACATACTGATGATTTAAGTCCATTAAATGTCCTCACAGTAACAATTAGACCAGTGTTTGTTTTGCCAAACAACTGGGCACCATTACCTGGCTACTTTGACACATGAGCCTAACCATCACAATCCACCCCTTGTCAACTCGGCAGCCATACCCATCACATTAAACCAAACTTAATATCTAAATAAAAAATAGTAAGAGACATAATTTTCACCTAACCATATTCAACTGTCCTGTGTATAATTGGAAACACACTAAATATCTCCTGAATAGGGTGTAAGTCCTTGGGTAATATTAACTCTTAACAAGATATCCTATAACTTAAATACTATGATATGAAATGAATCCAACTTGTATCATAAGATAATGGGATAAAACAGGGAATAAAACAAAGATATTTGCTTTATAAACATATTCATAACAAAACAAGGAAGAAATAGTCATAACCATTACAGTCTATTTCTGTAACTGCTCATGTTGTCATAGTTTGTTATTATCACTACCTTCTTCCACCATTTCATGTTCCCTTTACACTCAGGAAGCACCTCAGCTGACTGTGGTTCTTTGGCTGGTGGGTTGACCCAGACCTTCCATTCCTGAAGTTTCTCAGACATCAGTAGTCCTTCCTGGATTGGGTTATTGCAGTTTTCCACTAACTTCAAATATAGGGAATAGTAGTACTAAGAGATGCCTTAAAGATCTCCTCTATTCCATGCAAACTCTGCTTTCCTTCCATTTTGTAGTTGCAGTCCTATTTCCCCTTCATAGGATTAATCACCTCAGCCAATAGAGTAATTATCTTCCTTCCCTATTTTATACTTAATGTTGTTACCGAAAGACTTTAAGGCTTATGAAATATTATGATGTAATGAATGTATTTGCATTTGGAAGGAACATGCCTTTGGGGGATCCAGAGGGTGGACTGTGGGAGTTTAAAGCTTTTATGGACCCCTCAGAAAAGATCATGTTCTTAGAGCTAACCAATTCGTGTGTGTGTGGACCTATTTTAGGTGTGTAGCCATTGGCCAATTTAATGTAATTATGAATTCCAAAAATATAATTGGATCATGCTTGTAAACTGATCTGTTAATCTGGGCATGATTAAGTTAAGATTAGGGGCATTGACTGGGCCATGTCAGTAGGGCATTGAGCCCCACCCCTTGGGGGTGGGGAATTGAATATAAAAGGCATGGCAAGAACAGAGTTGAAGTGGTTTTTGAGAAGCAGTTTTCATGTTGGAGAAAAGGCCGCAGAAGAAGAGAAGTGAGCCATTCACCTGATAGTCTACAGCTGACCTTGTGGAGGAACCAGAAGAGCTAAGCCCGGAGAGAAACACAGCCCCGGGAAGCGAGGAACACAAGAAGCCTGAACCCTGGCAAATGTCAGCAGCAGTCTTGCCCCAACACGTAGCAATGAACTTTAGTGAGAAGAAACTTACGCTTTATGGCCTGGTATCTGTGGACTTCTACCCCAAATAAATACCCTTTATAAAGACCAACCAATTTTTGGTATTTCACATTAGCACCCCTTTGGCTGACTAATACAAGGTGGGACCTTTTGATTAGGCCACTGCAGTTAAGGACTTTGTGATTAGATTACTTCAGTAAAGCATGACCCAGGGTGGGTGTATTAGTCAGCCAAAGGGGTGCTGACACAAAATACCAGAAATCTGTTGGCTTTTATAAAGGGCTTTTATTTGGGGTAGAAGCTTACAGTTACCAGAACATAAAGCATAAGTTACTTCCCTCACCAAAGTGTGTTGCAACATTTTGGAGCAAGATGGCTGCTAACGTCTGCAAGGGTTCAGGCTCCCTGGGTTCCTCTCTTCCTGGGGCTTGTTATTCTCCAGGCTCAGCTGCTCTGCTCCTCTGTATGCTTACTTCCTGAGCTCCAGATCAAAACTCCAATATCCCTTCTCTGCAGTGTGGTTTCTCTGCGAGTCCCCACCCACCAATGGGGGAGGGATGCAACATCCTACTGATGTGGCCCAATCAAAGCCTCAATCATTATTTAATCAAGTAAAAGTGAAACCTCTGAATCCAATATAATCTAACATACCTGGAGGGACAGACCAGTTTTTTTTACAAACATAATCCAATATCTATTTTTGGAATTCATAAATAATGCCAAACTGCTACAGTGGGTCTTAATCTTCTTACCGGAATTCTTCATAGAAGGGATGAATACACAGAGACACAGGAGCTCAGAGAGGAACCCACAGAAGCTGAGTAAGTCACAGATGGAGCAGCCAGAAGCTGAAAGCAATGGAGTCCAGAGGAGAAATCAGAGACCAACATATGCCAACATGTGCCTTCCCATGCGAAAGAGGAGTCCAGGATCACCCAAAGCTAGTTTTTGGGAAGAGAGCATCACCTGATGATGCCTTGATTTGGACACTTTTCTCAGCCTTAGAAATGTAAGCCTGCAAACCAATAAACCCCTATTATAAAAGCCAACCCATTTCTGGTGTGTTGCTTACAGGAGATTTTAGCAAAGTAAAACAGCACCTCAAGGATCAAAGAGATCAAGTACAAGACAGAAGCTGCAAGCTTTATTTCTTTAATGACCCAGTTCTCAGAAATTACAAAGTATCACTATACCACTTGCTTATGAATGGTGAAAGCAGGTGGAGTATCAAAAAACTCCAGCTATATAATAAAACCACTAAAACAGTCATACAGTTAGTGTTATCTACACACATTATAGATAGGCAGTGTGTGTGGGGGTAGCAAGATAACGGTATAACATATTTTTATTTTAAATTCAATATGCAAATTTCTGCATTTCAGATTTGGAAAGTGACTCATGATCCTAAATTGCAGGAAAATTAAATGAGTAGCCGTGCACCTAAAGTTGCAGTTATTTGATATTATATCATGACCAACAACATAGCCTTTGTCATCTCTTGGCAAAGGTCATGGAATAATAATAGTCGTGGAGTGTAAGAAAGAGTTTCCTTCTTACTTAGATATGTATTTCTCTGTAGCTGAACACATTAATTACATTCTGTCTAATATCAAAGCTTAGGCAATCTTATTAGTTAGGGCTATATTAAAGATTTCATATAGATTTTTATTTATATATTATGTAAGTTTTTAAGAGTCTAATTTTTATCAAAAGGATACTTAAACTTTAATCCATTGAGTGAAACATGATTAACAATGTGTCAGATGCAGTATACGGCAATAATAATTTGTCAATACCAAATTATTAATTTTGGTGTATGAAACATCAAATATTATACCATTATAATCTTGCTTATACTTTGGGTTATGAAGTAATATGAAAATTCAAAAACAGATTTCTCTATATAAACCATATGTTAACTTAGTATGTGTCAATAATAAAATAAAAACTCATGAAATAACATTACTGTTTTCATTTTGTTGATTGCAAAGTTCCTCTTCCTGCAGGGAATATTGGAAAAATTTATAGTTTCAACCTTTAGTTTAAAATGAATGCTATTGCTGAGCTTTGGGGTTACAAATTGCCATCTATTCCCAACATAACAACAGACAACCTTTACAAAAGCCATTTAATAAATACTGCCTTAGCTATGAAAAAAAAGTTTATTGTGTGAGAGCTATTGACAAAGGGCAAGTAATAATCTATTGGAGAGCAGTAATAAAAGTTAACAGAGAAAAAAAGAACTTTACTTTTATTGATATATTCATTTCACATAGCAAAATATACTATCAAACAATATTTCATTCATATAATATTTGTTCAAATCCCTGAAAAATTAGAGGCTTCTATACATTTTCTTACATAAAATTACAAATCATTTAGATATTTTTTAACAGCAAGGAATGCCAGTCCCTATGTTTATACTGGCTATTTATACCTAGCCTTCAATATTTAAATTATAGATTTTATTTTGCATATTAAAACATTTTTAATAATGCCAAGGAAATTTGTATTCAATGATTTGAATAACCTTAGCTAGATTGTTATATGTATACAGAATTAGCTTTCAGGCTTATAAATTTTTATTCAGTATGTTCATCATGCTATGTAATTCCCTGATTAATATATTTTCTTTATTCACAGATACATCTTACATTGTAGAATTCAGGTCTAACATATTTTTTATTTTTTGTTTATTTCTTTGTTAGGTTTAGAGGATTTGTAATACACGTCAAAATAACTGCTGTTTATATATTTATGTAATTATTTTCCTGGCAGCTGAATGCAAATATTGGAAAATTACCTAATTTAATATGGGAATCATGGCATGTTAATTTCAATAAGCAGTCCTTGGCTCAGTAAATCATAAGTGTGAGCTTCTTACTATGGAAATGATGACCTCACTGACTGTATGATTTCTCAACAGGCAGGCTATACAAGAAAGTTTTGAAATAAGAGCAAGTATAAAACACATGTACATCAATCCTCCAAACAACTCCTTAAAGGCAGGAGGAAAATGTTACTCTCTCACCTTATGAAAGTGAAACACAAGAGAGATTAAGTTATTTGCCAAAGAATACCTTTAATATGTGAACAATATTTCTGAAGATGTGTAGTTAAAGAAAAGCCTGGAAATTCAGTTTGGTGCCACAGTGTTTAATGTAATGTTTCATAAAATGTGTTTGTGGAAATCTTTTGATAACCCCTTTAAAAGTAGTTTCTGGAGTATATCTTTTAGACTCTCATTTATAAGAACTGGACAGCTCAATCCAAAGTGACTTAAACTAAAGAATATAATGGTACATATATCTAAAAAAATTTAAAGTCAGAACTTGAGCTTTTTGCAGCAATTTGACCAATGAACTCAAATAATATCACCAGATCTCAGTGTTTCTCTTCTCCTCCATTGTGGCTTCATTTTCAGTTTCCATATTCTTAAAAAAGCACTTCCAGCTGTAGTAGACATACATCCTTCTGCTTTCAAGTCCTTTGTGAAGAATTGCTATTTCCAGGTTGCTCCAGTAGAAGTTCAGATATTAGCTCTTACTGGTTTCATTAATGTCATGTGTTCATCTTTAAACAAAATAACCAGACTAAAGGAACATGGCATCTGAAACACATATCCATTTATGGAGCTAAGTGCAAATTTAACATTACCTAAATGCAAAGATTAATATTTGGATAAGGTTAATATTACATAAGTTTGGAAAACCCAGATACTATATATCCATTTTAAGATACAGAGCATACAATATCCTTTTTTTTTTTTTTTAAAGATTTATTTATTTTATTTTATTTATCCCCCCCTTGCTGCTTGTGCTGCTGTGTCCATTTGCTGCGTGTCTTCTCTGTGTCTGCTTATCTCCCCCTTGCTGTGAGGTCTTGCCGCATCAGCCCACGGTGCCACGCGAGCCAGCCTGCCCTCACAAGGAGGCGCCGGGAAGCGAACCCGGGGCCTCTCATACGGTAAACGGGTGCTCTATCCATTGCGCCACACCCACTTCCTGCCGTGAGGTTGCTGCATCAGCCCACCGCACCGCTCAGGCCGGCGTGCCCTCACAAGGAGGCCTCGGGACACGAACCCGGGCCTCCCATATGGTAAACGGGGGCTCTATCCACTGAGCCACACCCGCTTCCCTACAATATCCTTTTAAAATCTTTAAGAAGTCTTGCTAGATATAAATATGCTTAACTTGCTTAACCTAATGTTTCCCAAGTTTAATTGACTACCACACACAATATTTTCCTCTTTATTTCTATGCCACATTTAATATCTGGCAGAACTAATGATTTTCAGAACAACTTTTGAGAAACACTGGTAGACATCGATTTTGAGACTGTTTTTTCTTTGTTATTTATGAAAGGAGTACTGTTGAATTGTCCAGATAGTAATGCTGTTGAAAACACATATTGGAATGATTTACTGACAGAATTGTAAAATATGGACTGTAGTAAGGAAGGACAGGAATGATTTCCAAATCTTTGACTTATCCATGGACGCCAAGACTGTATCAGATCTATAGAAAAGCCCCTCTAACTCTAAATTTATTCTAATGCTAATTCTGGATGTTAAGCATAAGATTGAGAATCACGGTGAGTATGAAGCCTTTCAAAGGAAGAATTTTTAGGGAACAGTGTCATTTTTTTAAAAGTAAGGAAAGAGGGTATTAAGATTGTTTTAGTCAGCCAAAGGGGTGCTTATGCAAAATACCAGGGTTTTTATAAAGGGTATTTATTTGGGGTAGAAGCTTACAGTTACCAGGCCATAAAGCACAAGTTGCCTCCCTCACCAAAGTTTATTGTCATGTTTTGGAGCAAGATGGGTGCCTGTAACGTTCAGGCTTCCTGGGTTCCTCTCTTCCCAGGTCTTGCTTGTCTCCAGGCTCAGTGCCTCTTCTAGCTCCACAAGGCCAGCTGTAGACTATCAGGCGAACCGCTTGTCTCTTCCTGGGGCCTTCTCTCCTTCCTCACGACCAAGCTCCTCTGTGTACTTGCTTCCCTGGGCTCCAGCATTAAAACTCCTTATCAGAACTCCAACATCAAAACTCCAACTAACTCCTCTGCTCTGCCATGTAGTTTTATCTCTGATTCCCTGCCCACCAAGGGGTGGGGACTCAATGTTCTCCTGATGTGGCCCAATCAAAGCCTTAATCATAACTTAATCATGCCCAGAGAAACAGACCAGTTTACAAGCATAATCCAATATCTATTTTTGGAATTCATAACTATATCAAACTGCCACAAAGATTAATATAGACTATGAATAAAAGAAATGAAGAGAAAAGATTACTGATAAATAGAAAATAAAAGGTGAATAGTTTGAGCCAGTTTTCACCAGGTAGAAATTAGAAGAATTTGTGGGGATTTTTGGCTTATTTGATTGACTTTGTTTTCATCTGTGTCTGTGTGTGTGTGTGAGAGAGAGAAATGGGAGGGGGGGATATTTTAATAAATTATATCTAGAAATATTTCAGAAAAACTTAAAGGAAAAATAAAAATTGTACCCAGTGGAATCTTTGAAACAGTTCATATATGGATGTAGTAATTATACACATAAAACCAGGTTATTAACTAAGTTACTCTATCTTTAAAGGAGATTTTGATGAACGGTGAGAAGAGGGAGAGAGTAAAAGGAGAGAAGACACCAAAAAAGAGGAAGGGAGAAGAAAGTGAAGAGAAAGGAGGATGGGAAGGGAAAGGAAGAACAAAAGAGAAAAAAATTGTCAATGTCTGATTTAAGAATGCCAAGATAACTAAAAATTTTTTTTAATGTGAGAATATTCAGGGTCTTTACTTTCCAGATAAATCACTTCCAACTGAAAGTTAGGTAGAAGTACCTCAATTGCACATTTAAATAGATATTAAAACATGGAAATTTTTCTTTGGACTTGCATTGTTGTCTAAAAAAAAAGAAGCTGCCAGAACTGTAGTGAATTCACAAATTATACCTGTTCCAAATTTGTGGAGGGATGGAGATCTTGTTTTCATTTTAACTTTGTCAGCACAGAGAGTATATAAAGTAAAAAAATCACACACAAAAAAAACCCTCACCATTTCTAAGCCATAGAACTGCTGTGTGTGAGTTAAGTCAGGATATTCAGTTTCTGAGTCTAACAAAATGTCATGGAACAGAGGGTGGTTAAATGGATGAAAGGAAATGAAGCTCACCATTGACACTACTGGCCCAATGAAGCATCGCAGATCCAAATTTTTTTCCACAAAGTACCTGCTCATGAAAATACAATGAATAACCATAGACTTTGAGACCTCCTACTTTCAGAAGCTTTGTGAATTGGTCCAACTATTGTCATATTCAGCTCCATGCATATTTTCCCTACAAACAGTTATAACATATCTTAGGAGACTCCACTTCAAGTTGTATTGAGTAAATGTTTCTTCAATTTATTTGAAAATATTCTCACCTGTAGTTGTTCTAGGAAGTCTATTCACAGAAGCTAATTCTTCTCTCAATTCAAATTTGGCATTGACTTCTCAAAGGAAAAACAACTCAGTAGTAATGGAAACAGCTGTCAGCTCATCATGAGCCATGTCAAACCACTCAAAGTCATTTGCCCTGTTTATTTAATTGAGTATTGATGTTGCTCCTAAATTCCTCAATTCTTTAAGCAATGATTTTTGCCAAAAAGCTAACAGGGTTAAATAAGTTTATTTTCTCTGGACATGTTTTTTCAGGTACAGCAATCAAATACAATTTAACTTACCATAGGTTAACAACTTTCCTTACTTTTCAAGATACATGATTCACTCAGAAACTTACTTTGGTTGTAGCTTAATTTCCATTTTAAAAGTTTTTGACAAGAATTTCTGATGTTATGAAAAATTCCCTTTAAAATTTTCTAATTTTTGAAATGTTGCATTCCTGTGATTTAAAAATAATGTGATGAGTGCTTAGTCTGATAATATCAATGCATAAAGCACAGCTACAATTATTGTGCAGTGACATAATAAACACAATACTTCGCCATTCAATTTGATAGCAGAATAACCCACACTTCTCTGTGCTTAAAAGTGCAACACTTGAAGTCCACTTATTTCTTCTTTTCTTACTTTGACATAATGGGTATGCACTGGTGATAAAAAATAAAACTTAACAATGTGGAACAGTGACACCGATGGCACTCAAAACGCTGTTGAGTTTAACTGCATCACTGCATTTTGTCTCTACCTCAATTACTCAACTCTGCCATCGTAGGATTAAAAAAACTGCCATAAAAATTCTGTAAACAAATGAGTGTGGCTGTGTTCCAATAAAACCCTCTGGACACTGAAATTTGAATTTCCTATAACTTTTATGTGCCATGATATATTATTCTACTTTTGATTTTTTAAACCACTTAAAAATGGAAAGAAATTATTGGCTCATTTGCCATACAAAGCAGGTGACTAACTAGTTTTGGCCCATGGTTTATTAAATCTTCTTCTACACTATGTATACAACATGTCTTAATATAAACAAGTTATCAAATTGTAGATAATCCCTCATGTGGTTAAAATATATTTTCAAAAATGTTCTTCATTTATACAAATTGGCAATTAAGAATCAAAAAGAACATCACATACATTAGAAATACCCATGTAAGTACAAATTGTGAGCACCCAAGGACAAGAAAGTTATGAGGTATTTCAAAATTAAATAATATAAGAAAACTTTGAAGTAAACCCAGCAAACGAATTCTTGACAGTAAAAGTAAAAATAGCAAGCAAACACTGATCTGATCTTGGATGCACAAATACTACTTCAAGGCATAAAATGTCTTCCAAGGAATGTTCACAAGTAATATTTGATCTGTTTTTACCTAAGTTAGTCATTGTTCATTGTTAATATTAACATATGTAAATTTTCATTCATATTATTATCAAAAAGTTTTCCTTCTTAAAAAAATAACTTGCCTATTTTTCAGTCTTTTGGTCCTAATTTATTATATATTATAACTCTGTATTAAAACCTCATAATATAATATTAATTATTAATAAAATGGTGAGGAACATAGGCTTTTCAGTAAAGAGCCTTGACCTGTATCCACCACTCATTAACTATGTGGCCCTAATCAATCACTTAAGCTTTTTGTGCTCTCTTTTCTTAGCTGTTGTCTTTGGTGGGATTCTCCAAGCACAAACCTCAGGTGTGAATTTGAATGCAAGTGATTTATTAAAGCTGTACTACCAGGAGAAACTATAGAAAGTGGGATAACTAAGCAAAGGAGATGTGGCAGTTTGATATGTTTAAATATGTTCGTAGTCTTAATTCATATTCCTGTGGTGCTAACCCATTGTAAATAATATCTCTTGAAGATGCTATTTTAGTTGAGGTGTGGCCCAACTGAATAAGAGTGGGCCTTACTCTGGATTACTGAGGGACAAAGCCACAGGGAGGAGCCAAAGGCAAGTCAGGAGACCTTGAAGAGAAAGAAGAGGACATCATTGTGTGACAAGAAAGTAAAAAAACCCCAAGGATTGCTGGTCAGCTAGAATGCTACCCACCCTAAGTAGAAGCAGGCTTCTAGCTTCTGAAACCATAAGACAAGAAATTCCCTTGGTTAAGCCAACCCATTGTGTGGTATTTGTCATAGCAGCCTGGTAAACTAAGAAAGGGTAAGTGGCCAAGTAGTGTGTACTTTGAGGCAAGGACCCAACAAGTCCGGAATTTATGTGGGTGAAACTGCTAAAGCTGTAAAATAGGGGTATAAGGTTGCCTAAATTTTATTTTGTACCAGGCACACAAAGCACTTCATTTTTCTATAGGGTAATATTTACATGCAGTATGCACTCAATACATAGTCCCTAATATTGCTATATTTATTGTTCATTCTAATTTAGCATGCTGTGTGAACATATGTTTTATATGCAACTTTGTGTTCATTTGAATGTGTTTATTATCAATCCATTATTTCATTTTATGTCATGTCCTGAATTAGAGACAGCTCCAAATATTATTATAATTAAACTGGGAGTATCCTCATGACAATTGCCATCAAGTTCCTTGTACTTTAAGATGAGGAAAAATAAACAGTCTGCTTATCCCTTAAAGAATTATGGCTGAATAAGGCGTGCTTTTCTACCTCATTGCACTATTTGTTGCAGCATATTTTTTTTTTAACTCTAGAAGGAAGAAACAGTTTGAGAATTATAGCTGCAGGAAATTTCTGTTATCTGGCAAACAGTACATTAACTTTAAAGAATTTTAATAAATTTAATTTATAAAATGTATTCTATATTTAAGAATGTTTTCTCATCCTAAAAATTGTGACATTAAATAATAAGCCAGCAACTCCAACATATTTTATCCAAGATAACTGTTATAAAATGTTTTAATTATGTATTTTTATTAAATTCATCATATTATTTCATCTTATTGTTTATAATGTAATTTTCTCTCTCCAATTTTGGGAAGTGAGTAGTTGTACATATTTTGTTTGAAAATTAAGTTTAATTATAAATTCTTAATTCATATTAATGTACTCCTATCCTTTATGACCTATGTCTTGTCAACAATTTTTAATAATATGTAGTGTCCCTTTCCCTTACAGTTATTGTTTGGAATGAACTTTAAAATCTCTCCTATAAATAGAAATAAGAAAAGAAATACAGGTCATTTTAAAGTTTGTAACATTAATGCTATCTTCACATATTGTGAATGTTTAATTATGAGTCTGAATTTGAAGGGTAGGAGTCAATTAACTTTTTTTTGCCTCTCCTTCATCAATCTATTAGTCTGTTCTCAAGACATCACAGTACAAATGCAGTCTCCTCCCTTCCCAGAAGATCCAAACAAGGAAGACCCTGGGCCCATCTGGGAGTGCCTGCCGACTCCCAAGTCTGAAGGAGGTGCCACTGGGTTGCCAGCAATTTGGGAGGCTCCAAGAGGAGAGCTGCTGCCGCTGGCCAGGCAGGGCTGAGACCTACCTGGGCAGCTCGCACTTCCACACAAGCCTCGGGTGGTATCCACTCGCTGGCCCACACATGGATGCTGTCACAGTTTCCATGAATACTGATGAAAAAGAAAATAAGGGGACTTGAGTGGCCTCCTGCGCCCCGCAGGGACGGTGCTGGCTCCTTCACTCACATGTTGTCTTGCTCCCGCTGCAGCCGCCAGTTGGAGGCACAGTACACGGTGTTCCGGAAGTCCACGTAGCGGCCTGCGTACTCGCAAATGCAGTTGCACTTCTTGTTGAATTGTCTATGCGTTGGCAATAGCAATCTGCACTTTCTCCTGCTCCCTGATGAGAAAGTTTGGGGCATATTAATTGTTTATTCTATGATATTTTTGAAATGTATGTTCTTTTGCAATTACTTATACCTTATAACAAACATGTTGACAGTCTACCATGCCAAGGCATAGCTCAAGAGAAGGGTAAGTCTAGAAAAGCCTGGAGAAAATGTTGACTAGTAAACTGAAAATGATGGAGAAAAGCAAAAGAACTGTTCCTTCTGAACAAAAATACACAGAAGGAAGAGGCCAAAAACAAAGAAAAACAGAGAATTAGCCATAGTGAGCTTACGACAGAGAAATGGATGCAAAACCTACCATATGTACAAAGACTTCTGCACAATTTCTGATATTGGAAGTAAAAATGAGGAGTTCCTGTATGTTCCAAGTGTCTTCCAAATAAACTTAGAAGCCCATTTTCTTGCCAAAACTAGAATATCTCAAAGTATAATTTTAAATACACTTTAAAGCCTTGGGTATCATCTTTAACCTTCCTAAGATTATGGGTACAAAGGTAGAAATGTGAAAAAGGAAATACCTCTTTCAAAGTATTTTAAATATATATTGAATATGTAAAGTGATTGACACATAGTTGTTCAGAACTGTTCATTACCTTCTTTAACCTTTTATGAATTACTGTAAAATTCAAATTTTAAGAGTGCTTTTTGAGAGTAACAATCTAAAAACTAAAAAGAGAAAAAAAAAAACCTGGTGATGTTCAGCAAGATAGAAATATGCATCTGTTTATCTGATACTTCAAAGATTATGAATAAATAATTGCTAAACTATAGTTTTGCACCTACATATAAGGAAAAAAATGTTAAAGTACTTAATTTTGCCCAAACACAGAAAAAAATGCTGATTTTTTGCTTATTTAACTTAAAGCAGAGGATTTCTTCTATGACCTCAGATTGAAGCAGATTCAACCCAGGATGAAATGGAAAAGCATGAAAGCAAAAGGGTGTTGATTTGTTTTGTTACTGCTTTTGTGTTTGCTCATTTTTCATCTTTAAGGCTGGTATTTGGGTAGCATAGTAAAGGAAGAAGTTGGTATAAATTATGCAAACCACTGAAAGATTTTCTTGACGTTGGATATTCCCAAACAGATTTTCATTATATATGTTATTTTATTGAGGTAATGAACCTAGGATACAATATTAAAACTCTTTTCAATGAAAAGTATTTCAAAGATAATATTCCCCTTGTTCTGTACACAATTAGAAATATGAGTCAATTCAAAGACAGGTAAGTTTTTCTCTTCTCTTCTTTATACATTGCCTTGAATTTCACTGTGGGAGTGAACTTATATTATTAGTTTATATATTTTCAGGTACAGAAAACAGAGTTATCCATCAAACCAAACATTTTTCCTTGAAGGTCATATCTTAAACATTTCCAAATATTTCAAAAAAGAAAAAGAAAAATCCATCTATTTTCCCTTTCTGTTACTGAAGTCAGAAGAACAATTTATCTTTAGAGGATCCATTTATAAATACAACTATGTACTTTTAGAAATGAACCATGTAGATACAAGTATGATCTTGGTGCATCTATTATAAAAGATGGTGATAAAAGGAAGAAAAAATATGCTCTTTAGTTTTCTAGGCTGCTCAATCAAATACTGTGCAATGGGTTAGTTTAAAAAATAGGAATTCATTCGCTCTCCATTTTAAGGTTAGAAGAAAGTCCAAATCAAGGTATTAGCAAGGCAATGATTTCTTCCCAAAGACTATGGCATTCTGGGGCTGGCTACTGATGGGGGATCCTTGGTTCCTCTGTCATCTGGCAAGACACTTGGTGGCGTCTCCTAGTCACTTCCTTCTCTTCCAAGTTCTGTTTCAACTTTTTCTTACTGTGTTTTTTTTTCTCTCTTTGTCTGAACTTCAAACTGCTTATAAAGGATTCCAGTAATAGGATTAAGACCCATCCTAACTGAGGTGGGCTACATCTTCTTCATGTAGCCTCATCCAAAGGTCTACTTATAGTGGGCTTACACCAACATGATTGGAATAAATTTAAGAACATGTTTCTCTGAGGTACACACAGCTTCAAACCACCACATATGTCATTAAGAATAAATCAACGTAATTATCTTTAATAGTAATGCATACTGATAGAAAGACATATATGCATATTTTTAAATGAGTACAATTAGATTTTAGTGCCTGATTTATTATTCCAATTTATTTAGGTAATAACCACTATAATGATTAGTATCTCCTAATTCCTAAATTTTCCTGATATATAGAAACTAGGAAATGTATATGCTTAGAGATATCCAATAATTTTCTCCACGTGGCTTTCAGTATAGTAGATTTCTAAAGTGGCAAAAAATGAGCTAGCTTTCAGCTTTTTCTTTTGAAGCAGAGTCTGTTAAACATAAATGTATAACTTTATATTGAAATAACTATATAACTTTCTTTATAAAGTCATTACATTAGACACAATAATGTGTATAATCTATCCACTAAAACTAGCTGTATACAAAATTTAAATGGACAATATGCCATTATTATAAAAAGACATTCTTTGATTTCTTTCAAAACTAATGATAGTTTAATAATTTTATACTAGTTGAATGACATATTGATATATTTCCTTAACAGAAGAGTGTCCTATTATCACACCAAAATACCAGAATTAGATAATCTATTAGTTGGTATAATGATAGCTTTCATTTGTACAGTGCTTTACAATTTTCAAAGAGCACTTTCATACATTATTCTATCTCTGCTTATAAAAATGAGCATACTTAACTATAATCTAAATGTTTATAAACATCTGGTATTTTAAATGATATTGCCCCAACTCATGCCAGTTCTTTGGAAAAGAAAGCTTTCAGAACAATAAAGATAATCTGCAGAGTTTAGACCCCAAATGCCATTTGCCCATTTGGTTTGCAGTGTATCAAATGGGACACATCATATCTTTGTTTCAAAGACCACACTTTCAAAAGAGAGTATTTATCCTAGTGACCCCTAGAGTACTCACTTGTTGTACTGATTTTACATTTCAAATGGGTGCAAATAACTTACACAGCAGCAAGATTTATAAGGAAAACTGGACAAGTCTCAAGAGGAATGAATGTTCAGATGCTGCCAAAAAGACCTGCTTCTTCTCTTTCTTTCCATGGAGGAAAAATACCATTCCACATCTGATTAATATATTTATTTTCAGAGGAAATAGCAGCCTTTATTACACTTCATTCCCTTAGCTTACTTTTCTGCATTCCTATAGAGCACTTAACGCTTCTTGAAAAAAAATTTTTTTTTCATTTTCATTTCTCCCCTATTATGTGACCATGATAAGAACAGGAATTGTGCCTTGTTTTGTTCACGACTATTATCAGCAACACCTAAAAGTCTAACTTGCATGTGTCAGCTGATACTGACACATGTCCATGGAGAATCATATTCTCTTTGTGCTACCACACCACTGGAATTCATGTTCTATGGTACCAAGAGTGTTTACTAAGAAACTGGGTATTTCAGATTTTTAACTTGGTCAAATGAATGTTCTGTCTGGTTGTTGTTCTTTGCTCTGCAGAGAGTGGTCTATTCATCTTACTTTGTGTCATTCAAATGAATTTAGTGGGCCTGGGTTACTTTAAGAAGCTTGGTGAGGGAAACTATAGACCATGGTTAGTAGCAATGTTTCAGTAAGTGTTCATCAATTGTAACAAATGTACCACACTAATGAAAGTTGTCATTAATGGGGGAAAGTGTGGGACAGGGAGGGGGGTGGTATATTGGAATTCCCTATATTTTCAGTGTAACATGTATGTAATCTAAAGCTCCTTTAAAAATAAAGGAAAACATTATTTTTAAAAAACTTGGTGAGAACTGAAAGATTGCATGTGTAGTGCTCTACTAAACGCAAGCAAATAAACTTTCTCAAGTAATGCCAGTTTTAAATAATGAAGATGTCAGTAATTAAAAGTATTTAAGAATTATTATTTACCCAACAGATGGCAGTAACTGACAGTGCCTTTGTTTTCCCATTTAAATATATATTTTTTTAACATACAAGTTTCCCTTGTGAATAGAGGTTATTTCTTAACTTATAAGCAACAAAGGACAGATAGTATGCAATTTGCTCCAACTTTCCCATCTTCCTTCCCTCTATTTTCTTGCTTCTGTCATGTGACTTGAATACAAACTTGTCCAATAGTCTGGGGATTCTTTTACTTAGCACTGAATATCTCCTGTTTGGACAGATCTGCTTATGTCCCATCACTAGGTTAGTTTCTTTGTTCTCTGTTATCCTTTTCTGTCTGCTATCCAGTATTTTTGTTTGTGTGTTTTAAACTGTTTTTTCCATCTCATCCACCATTTGTACTTTCAATCCTCAAAGAACCAAAGTAATTCATTTTACTTTGGTGATTCTATCATATTTCCTTATGTGTGTTGTATTTTTAGAGTAAAATTCATATAAATATATTTTGTTCATCAAGCACATTGCTTAGATCAATTGTTTGCTGTAATAAAAACACAAAAAGGGGTGTATCTTATGTATTTATATATGCAATTATTTATTAATTGCTTTAGAAGAGGAAGCATATTTTTTACTTTTTGTTTTCTCCAAAAGTATCAAGTAATTGTCTTGAATATCCTTGGCAGTAATCTTTAACTATTGATTGACTAAAGAAAAATCTTTTTGAAATGAATCATTTACATCACTCCATTGAACTTGTATTGAACCAACATACAGTAACTTTCAGCCACTAAGATCATATTATAAGTGCTGATATATACATAAAAGTTTGGATTAAATTATTTTAGCATCGTCATTTATCAATATATCTATTGACTAAAATGAAGGTTCAGTAGCTGTATTTCATTGATTTATGTTTGTTGAAAATATTGACAAAATGAAGTTATTTAGACATTATTTGTTACAGAATTTGCTAAAGAAATTAACTTTTATATCAAGAGTTTCCAATAAGAAACTGTATTTTGAGAATATTATCATTATATGATATTACCTCTTATATTTTTAAAAAAACCAAGAAAATGTTGTATTATTAGAATTGACATTTTCATGAAAATAATTCATTATAATATTTAAAGGCCTTAACCAAATATGTAGCTTATTCAAAATTCAGAAAAGGCTTTTAGTATTTAGCTGAGAACCCAAATATTTACATATATTTAGATTATATTGCTAAAACAAGTTGTTAAATGTGAGAAAGAGTTGATTATTTGCATTTTCATTTTTCAATTACAGCTTTTTTTTCCCACTAACATTTATTAACAAATAAAAATGTAGCATTTCGTTTATTTCCACAGCCCAAACTTTTCTTATGATCCTTAAGTTTAACATCAGCAAATGTAATATTTGAATGAGCTTTAAACTTTCTCTTGGAGAGAGCTAATTAGTATGGCACTCTGCAGCACACAAAAGTCATTTATATTCCAGTCAAGACCAGATGTTTATGTAAATATTTTTGAATTGTAATGTGGAGTGATCATACCAAACAATGCTAAATAATGTTTTTTTGAACCAAAATCAGATTCAAACTTCATTTCAAAGAGACTTACTTTAGTAATATTAGGGCTTTTACCTAACAAACCAAAATTTAGTGTGATTGCTTGATATGTGTGAAATTATACAGGAAAATGTACTCACCTGGGGGAAAATGCTCTTCTGTTAGGGCTGACATTTGTAGATTCAAAAAGCAGTGGGCTAAGACTGACAAATCTGATATCCAATATCTTAGTCTGTAATAGTTTTCTGAGGTTACTATTTGTAACAGTAATAAGTTACTATTTGAAAAATTTAGTTCTTACCTTATATATTTGGGGGACCACTATCATTGTTATTCACTCATTTCAAGTTGATCCAAATAAAATGGGTCCATGTTAGACCTGTGCCTGTCCATATAGTATTAGCATTAATTACATAGTGCTTATGGTGAACCTAGTAAAGTTCTAAGAACTTTGCATATATGAACTCAATCCTCTTTTGCAATAACCTGCTGAGTTAACTAATCTGTTGAAGGCCATGGTTTTTGGAAGTGACAAGATTGGAATATTAAATTAAGGAGTCTGGCTCCAAGAATTTTTCCTTCATCAGTGCTTTACCTAAGTTTTAAAGATATGGAAAGAATAAAATAGCTGCAAACTAACTACAAGCTTCTCATCATATCATTGTTACTTATTAGAGTACAATATGACTTCATATGGAACTCAAATTTGTCATCTTGAACAAAACCTTGATCTGTCAGCAACAAGAGTACATGTCAGAAATTTTAAACCAACTGAATATCTGTGGGAAAGTTTAGTTGCTTCAGTTTGAACATTATTATGGATATTCTAAAACATTCTAGTAATATTGTATATTACTATTTAACTATCGAATTAAAATCACTCCAAATATATTTCTAGAAGAAATTTGGAAAGCAAAATTTCTGGTGTTCTACATGTATATCTCATAGCATCTTCTCATAAATATTCTCAAAATAGGGCATAAATAACTGTTGAAATTTTCACCTATCACTACAAGTTTGAGTTACATATTATATCTGTTCAACCATTGAGAGTATTTGAGTTAATTAAGTATATCATAATCGTTGCTCATATTTTCCAGATAGGACTGGACTGATTTATATCACCACCAACAAAATGCCTTTCTAAATTGTCAGCAAAGTACTTTTCTTTAAAATACTGACAACTTTATAGGTGAAATTGTATAAAAGTATATATCTTTGATTAACAGTTATATTTAGCATTTGCCTTGTATTTGCAGACTTTTATGTACCTTACATTATGAATTTGTTTCCTTTCCTCATTTTTATTAATATTGTGATTTACTTATTGGTTTCTAAATATTTTTGTATAATGGACTGCAAGACTTGTTTATTATATACATTATTGACAAATAGTTCAATTAGATCCTGCTAAAATTTCCGTCCCAGATATATATTTGGACAGATGTTTATTTATCCAAAATTCAACTCCTTCCTAATACGTAGAAAAGCTTGAATCTCAAAGCTGGTTATACATAAGAATTTCTATGGAGTTTAAATTAAGAATATATATTCTTAATTTGGGGCTCAATTTTCTCTATATTTTTAAATCTCATAGTTGAGATTCATTCAGATTAAAGAAAATTACTAATCTGAAAGGCTAAAAATACTTGGTGCTCATGTTGTTCAAAGTTTGTTTGTTTTTTGTTTTTTTGTTTTTTTAACATTTAAAACCTTAATAAAAAATTGGCCATCCTCTCCTTCTTTTTTTTTTTAAGATACTTAGATTACATAAATGTTACATAAAAAATATAGGGGATCCCAATATGCCCTGCCCCCTACACCTCCCATATTTTGGCCCTTCATTCTTGACACAATCTTTGGCAAAAATATAAAAGTAGTCAACAATTTAAGATACTAAGTTGTACAGTTGGCACACTGGCTGAAAATGAATTTTAAAAGAAATTAAGAAAATAGATAAATTGTCAAATGATATGCTACAAAACAGTTGTAAATCATCCCAGAGTGCACAAAGATTATAAATACATGAGTTAAGAATTAATCCTGTGAAACCTGTTGAAACTTGTGCCACAAGTTTCTTCTACTGTTTTTATGTTGCATTTTCTCTATTTGTCACTTACCCAGTTACTGCAACCTTTGTTTTTTGGAATTATGAGGAAAACTTGTATTTGCTAGTTGTTCAAACATTCTTAGGGAATACAAATCACCACCTTGGTCTACTGGAAGTCTGGACAAAGTTTTAATCTACTACTTCCAGTTTTGGAACTGTCTGGAAAATAAAGAATTGCATTGCCCTCAGTGTTCATTGCTTACAGTGTCCTTCATGCTTCTTTATTTTTTTTCTAGCTCTCTTTAATTTCTGTCACTGCTCTTTCCAGAATATATTTGTACTACCACCACACCCACCCTACTGTACAATTTTGTGCAGTTTTGTTTTTTCATTTCTGAAAGTTGCATTCAAAATAAGATTTTAATAACAAAATTAATATCTAGGTATAGATTGAGGAAATAGAATTCTAGCCTAATGCCAAACAAAAGCCCTCTGCAATATATATTCAAAAACAAAGACTTATGTATGATGCTTCACCTTTGTCAAGATTCACATTCTTGACAGTGGGAGAAGTTCAGTGAGTTTTCTTTACTATGTTCAATGCCACTGTATCTTCCTTTTTATCTGCATTGCAATGATGGACCAGTATCTCAATCTAAGAATGTATAGATATTTTTATACATTTCACTAGATTCTTAATATTTTGACAGATTCAAGAATCACCATATGCAAAATATTTATTTTTATACTTTGAAATTGATAAATTAATCCCTTTTACTAATGAAGCTTTCAAATATCAAATAACATATTTTATATATATGGCCATATAAAGATAATAGTGCTATATTCCCTTGTTTGCAGCTGACTAAGTAAAGTTAGCACCACTGGAGTTTATTAAGTATTATTTTTAAAATATTTAGATGATAGAAACTTCTAAAGAGATTAAATTTAAGGAAGTTTAATATAGCCTTTAAAGTTAATTTTTTTCCACAGATGGATAGTTTAATATATTTGAAGCCTTTAAATCAGCAATCCAAATACAGTTTGTTGAATTCTAATTAAATTGAAATTTAATGATCATGTTATAAATTTAAGGGCTATGACTAATGTTAAATCCTACCTCTTAAGCCAGAACCAAGCAGTAAGAAATAAGACATGTATACCAAATAAATTACAGAACACTTTAGTCAACTTGATATTGCCCAGCAAAATAAAATAAACTTGTCCATATTGTATAAATGATTCATTAATGTATTAATGATTACTATGCTAATTACTCGGTGTGCACTAAAGTTTCCAGTGGCAATCATTATTCTAGTAGAAAAAGGAATATCTTTATATAAGTACTGTGCCTGTAACAATAAGTTTATGTTTTATACATTTCTAGGGGAAAATAAACAAAACAAGAAATTTTACTTTCACTGGAACTAATTTAAATATTCCTTCCATTATACTGTTTTATTCTTTATTCTCAATGATTCAGATTATCCATTAGCTTAGCCAAAACCAACCTAAGAACATTGCTTTCTTCCCTGAAAAATCTTTGAGCCAAATCAATAAAAGCATTCCAAGTCCAATAAAAAGAAGCAAATTAAACCATTCAATGACCCTTGAGATCCTCTTTACTGATGGCTTTTCTTACAATATTTCTCTAAGAGCTAAATATAGTGTAGGCTGCTTGCTTCATATCAAGTGGCTTTAGTAATTAAACAAACACAAGCCAAATACAATGACAAAGAATAGTGTTAACATGAAAAATACTTCTAAAGCCTAGGTAATACTGCAATTCTATACGTATTTTGGGCAATAATAAAAAACATAGCAATTGTAATATGAAGTAGCTTTTATATATGTAAGTCTGCTACTTTTGGAAATAAAAGTATGGCTTTTTTATTGCTCTAGAATGTAATTATATGTGTTGGGTTTCTTTGAAAGATTTAGTTAATGATAAAAAATCAATACATTAGAATATTTTCAATGTATTCTTGGTTTATCACGTCTTAGCACTGCAACACTTTTAAGTATAACTTTATTTGAACTATTTCTTGAGCAATTCTGTTATGAGTACCTATTTAATAGTGTGGTTGATAAAAATATTCTTAACACTTTATTTGCAATATGCTTAGCTCATAATTTTAAATTGATTTTTCCATGTAAAATTGTACAAAACATTAAGTTTTAGGATTATTAAAATATCTGAACCATTTATAGCCAGGCCTTCTTGTTTAATTATTAGAAGTTTAAACACTAACACTATTGCTTTTCTTATAACTTATATAAATCAAACTTCAGATTGAATGTCTTAATTAAATGCTTGTATTCAATAAAATTATCACAAGAAAACCAATAAAGTGAATAGGTAAACCTCAAAAGTTTTGGGACTCAACCTTACCATATACTGTATCTGTGCCCTTAGAAAGGGTGACTAATATCTCTTACCAGGATATAAAAATGAGAGGAATAATTACTACATCACAGGTCACTTTTTGGATCATGATGGGTAATAATTAAGAAGAATTTTAGCACAAGGTCAACTCTCAAAAATACCATTCCTTTTTCTAAAGTATTCTGTTCCAAACCAATGAGAATAGTTTAGATAAAAGATGATTTATTTATCACATGTAATAAACAAAATATCCTACATATACTTGCAACAACCTTCTCATTCAGTCTTATTACAATGAAAGATTATCATCAGTCTTACTCTCAAGGCCAATATCTCCAATTTTACCCTTGCTCCCATCACTCTGCCTTCTCAAGGTCATTGCCATTCACTCACATATTGGAGAGAGAAAGAGACAGATGAGGCAGATACAGTGAAAGAAAGAGAGAGAGAGAGAGAGAGAATAAGGAATTGTCTCACTTGACTATAGAGCCTGATAAGTCTGAACTGCAAGCATGCTACAGGGCCACAGGCTGGAAATTCCAATAAGGGTAATGGTCAAGTCCTTAATCTGGATTTCCCAAGCGAAGCAGGCTGGCTGGAAATTCCAGCCAGAGCAAATGTAGTAGTTGAGGTAGAAATTCTTCTTCTAACCTCTGAAACCCTCAGTTCTGGATTTTAAGACAGACCTCCAATTTATTAAATGAGATTACCCACATTAATAAGAGTAATCTCCTTTATTGATCATAGATGCCATCAACTGATTGTAGATGAAAATACCATCTATGAAATACCTTCATAATAACAAGTAGGTCAGTATTTGACCAAACAACTGCACACCATAACGTAATCAATTTGTCACATAAAATTAACCATCACATCTACTCTTTATTATTCTTCTTTTACATTTCCCTGGATATGGCATATATTGATATATATTGCTAACTTTCATAATAAAACCTGTTCTTCCTTTTCTCCACATATCATCCCAACAATTTCCATTCTTCTGCCCCAAATCAAAGCCAAAATTGTAGAAATTTAGCCTTCCCAAGCTGAATCAACTAACTCATTTCCATAAATTCTTTGTCCCTCTTCAATCGAAAGTATTCATACTCGTCTCCAATGATTTTACATTCATTCCTGCTTTTCCTCCTATTTTATGACTAATCTTTTCATGTTATTTGCTCATTCTTTTCCTTTTTCCAAACAGCAAATGATAGGGATTTTAAAGTCCAATGAAAACATTGTTGTATTTTTCTTTTCCCATATATCTCCTTAAATTTCTCGATTTTAAATATATTTTGATGCTACTGACTTTAAGTGCCATTAGCATCTATGGTGGTTTGAAGTTTTCTGTATCCCAGAAAAACATGTTCTTTAAGCTAATTCACTCCCTTTGTATAAACCCATTGTAAGTAGGACCTTTTGATGAGGCTACTTTGATGATTCCCTCACGATCAGGATGGATCTTAATCCTATTATTTTAGTTCTTATAAGCAGAGTGAAATTCAAACATGGAGAGAAAGCTACAGGAAGCAAGAAGCTGAAATGGACCCCAGTAGAGAAGGAATAGACCAGGAGACACTGCCATGTGCCTTGCCATGAGAAGCCAAGTATTGCCGGAAGTCGGTTTGCGGGAAGAAAGCATTGCCTTGATGATGAGTTGATATGGAAATTTTCACAGCTTCAAAGCTGTAAGCTATTAAATTCCCATTTTTTAAGCCACCCCATTTCATGGTATTTGCTTGGAGCAGCCTAGAGACTAAAACAGCATCTCTATCCAAGAGCTCCTCATTATTTATATAGACCAAGCTATTGAATATATGATCTCTTCTGAATTTCAACAATATATCTCGAACATAACATTTCTGAAATGGAAATCTAAACAATCCATACAGCTTACAGCCTTTCCATTATGACTCACATTTGAAATGTCCTCTCCATCCACCAGATTACTGAAATCAGATCTTTGTGAGTCATCCTTAATTACTGCCACTGTGCATCAAAGTCATTGGGTGGTCTCTCACACCTCCAAAATATATCTGAAATATGTTCTATTTTTCCATTCTCATTGCTAAATTTTAGTCCAGTGCAAATTTATTTTATATATATATATATATATATATATATATATAGTCTCTTAATAGATCCCCCTTTTATCACTCTTGACCTCCTATAATTATTCACTATTTAAAATCTAACTTTGAATTCATATTTGTATTTTATTTCCTTCCCATTGACTGTGAGTTAGTGACTGCTCTGGTCACCACTTATTTTCTCCACTCTCCCCTCAGTCACAATTCTGGCCTTCTTTCAGTTATTGAGAAGTTTCCCAAACCCAGTTTTCATTAACATATGTTTTACCCCATTATCAACTATGTGAATAAAATATGCATACCATTCACTCAGCTGTTGGCCAGGCCAGAGACCTGGGAGTTATCCTTAAAACTTTCCTGATATTTCTCTCCAGACTCTATTCCATCACAAACCTTGTTGATTTATTTTCAAAATAATATTTCAAGTTGCTCCATCTCTTCTTACCTTCACTGCTACAATCTCATTCAGAACCCCTTTGGTGAGAATTGCATGTCATACTACAGATGACATTTATTTCTTCCTGATATTCTTTCTATGTTTGGAGAATCTTTCATTATGTGACCCTTGATTGAAGGCAGCAATACCCTGAAAAGACTGATGCTTCTTTTTTCTAGTCACTTGTAGCTGGAAAATGGACACATAACTTTAGCTTTCCCAATGTCATGTTCCTGTACAAAAATTTGAATTTTGAGTGGGAAATATAAAATAGAAATAGTTTAGATTATTTCCTGTTGGAGGTTACTGCAATGACATCTCCTGAATTGAGACCGTGCTGCACAAGTTTTAACAATGAGCGTGCTTTGCATTCAGTAGTGGATCTTGCTAGTCTGCCAATGACAGTGTCTTTCAATGGCAGATAAAACAAAAATTTCCTGGATTATATCTTCAACTCTGCTACTGGCTGTCTAGCATCCCTTAGTATCTGAGAATTTTCACAACCTATTCTCTAACCTCCCTGTCAAGTTGGGAAATTATTTAATATCTTTCCTATCAATTACATTTCTGCTTAAATTAACCAAATAATTTTTTGTTGTTTGCTGCCAAGAACCCTGCACAGAATAATCTACTCATTGGTCTTCCTGCATCCTCATTTTCCATCCCTTTCTAAAGTTCCCTATTTAAAGTATTTTTAAGTATCTTTATTATGTATATATATATATCAGATCAAGACATTTCTTCAATGATTTCTTATTACATTTTGAATAAAATCTATATTTCTTATAATGATGAATACTTTCCAAATCAGCTGCTCCTGATTACATTCACAATCTCATGAAAAAGACCTTCCTTTTAATTGTAAATAGATTAAACTCTCCAATAAAAATGAGTGGTTTGGCAAAGTGGATAAAAAGCATTAATCATCTATATGCTATATGTTTATATATGTCTATATAAAGATAGACTTAGGTTGAAATTGAAAGGATAGAGAAAAATATTCCATGTAAAACATGTCCAAAAGAGAATTAGAGTAGCTTTACTTATATAAAACAAAATAGAGTTTAAGTCAAAACCCTCACAAGAACCAAAGAAGGACATAATATATTGATTATATATTATTATATATATATTTTTATAACAATTATAAAAATGCATGCACTTAACAACAGATTCCCAAAACATATGAAGCAAAACATTTGCAGAATTGAAGGGAAAACTATTCAGTTCTACAATAATAGTTGGAGACTTCAATACACCACTTGTAATAATGGTTAGAACATCTAGACAGATTATCAATATGGAAATAAAGTCTTGAGCAACAGTATAAAATAATTAGGCCTAACAGACACATCTAGAACACACTACCCAACAACAGCAGAATACACAAATCTTCTCATGTGCACAAGGATCATTCTCCAGGATAGACCATGTGTTAAATGACAAAGGAAGTCTCAGTTAGACAAACACCACTCATGTGTTTCAGAACTCTTTTAGATTTTTGTCATCTCTGTTTTTGTTGTTATTTTTGCTGACAATCTGAAGTTTTCTTCCTATATGTTATGCTTTTAATTTGTATATAACAAAAGGTATTAGTGTCTGTATGTTGTTTTGTATCCTGTTACTTTATTGAATTATTTTATTGTTTGAGTTAATTTTATAATTCAGTCTCTTGATATTTTTGGTATGCTATGCTGGTATTTATAAGTATAGATAATTTAATTTTCTTTCCAATTCATATTGTTTTCTCTTGACTCTTGTTCTCTTGTGTAATTGTAATGAATGACACATTTAATAAAATGTTACAGAAGAGGTAGTGTATAAACTTATCACTATCTTAGTGGGAATGCTTTTCATATTTCCCATTGAGTTACATTTTAGGCTAACCTAAGTTCAGTATTAAGACTGAAGAAATAGTCCATCACTTCCTCTTGTATTGGGTGTTTGTATCAGGAAGTATGTTGATTTTTTTAATTTTTAAGGAGGCATGGGGGATTGAACCCAGGACCTTGTACAAGGAAAGCAGGCACTCAACCACTGAGCTATATATCTGGTGTTAATTTTATTGAAGTTCTTTTTTGCACCTATGGAGAAATTCATATATTTTCTTCTAAGATATATGACTGAAGTAATTATTTTGGTAATTTACTTAGATGTCTATATTTCTCTTCACAAATGAACTAGTACTGTTTTCTTCCCTTCATCAGGTGTATTTGTCAATTTCATATTTTCTCTAAAATAAACTGTACATATTCCTTCATTTTTTATGGTCTAGAAAAATTTATATGGCATTAGTATTTTTTGGCGTATGAAGATTTGTAGATTTCCCCTGAGATCCATGAGAGTATAGTGATAATTTTTTGTGGGTAATTCTTATTATCTTTTGTTATTTCTTTAATAACTGGACTGCTTAAGCTTTTTATATCTACTGAGGTCAATTTTGGTAAATAGAATCTTCCTTGAAAATTACACATTTAATGTTTTTTTCTTTCCATTTCAGTTTAGATTTTTAAAATTATCTGCACATGTTTGGGCAAAATAATATGATATTTTTGTTTCAATGTTTTTTTCCTTATTATTTCTTATTATGTATAACTTTGTTTTTCCCTTTTATTCCTAATTAGGCTAAATACTTTTTTATCCATTTTTTTATTTTTTCAAGGAATCACAGATTCTATTTATTGCTATTCTTTTCCCATTTAATGAATTTCTAAATTTGTGTTTATTAACCCCCTTTTTTATGTGATCTTGCATTTTTAAATTTTGTAAGTGTTTGTAATATATAATTTCTTTTCATTTTTTGCTATAATTGATAAAAGTATTTTAAGTCTATGAATTTTCTACTTGTCACAGCTTTAAATATATTTTGCGGATATATGGCTCTGTCATTATTATGTTTTAGAATTTCTATATTATTTTATTCACTCTTTCATGAATGTAGGTTTTTATTAGAAATTTTAAACTTTCAGGAAGGATCTTCTAGTGGTTTCTTTTCTGTAATTAATTTTTAGTTTGATTTCAGTCTGATCAAAGAGTGTTAGAGTTACAGAAAACGTTATTTTTGAATTAAAGAGAAAGTATGTAGACATACTTTCTCTATGCATACCAAAGTGTCACAAGTAATTAAAATATGATATAATGATAATTGCTATTTGGGAAAAATGCATTGATATATTTTATTACTCTAAGTTTTTCTGTGTTTAAGTATTCAATTTTCATTTGAGATTTTTTTTTTTCTTTTTACTGAGTGGCAGCAGCAATCTCTTTTGTGGGATTTAGCTGGTGGAAACAGAAATAAGAACCACACAAACCACGTAGTTAAGCATTAAAATTCAAACATTGATGTCCTTAGTCCAATTCGCTGATTGAGCTAAAAATAAAAAATAAAAAATAAATAAAAACAGATGAGAAAGAGGTAGCTATCATCTGAACTGCTGAATTAGTCTCTATGTGCAAAGGCTACCAACAAGTTTCCTCTGCCCACTTATATCCAGATGTTTCTTGGAGAGACATAAGGAATAGAGCATGTAGAATTTTCCTTGAGAAGCGACATGGTGACGGTTTAGTGGGTTTTGCCAGGGACCTAGATAAAACTGATAGGGTTCACATTCTCTTGGTCCAAAATACATATATTGGATTGAATTATTAGTCTTGAATATCTCCATTATCTTCATGTTCTTATCTCTACCTGTGTGAGGTGGCATTGTGTTTATCAAGTTTGGGATTTTCATTTGGGACGACAAAGCAGTAAATAAGTTTAAAATCAAATGAGCTAATTTGTAACAAATTCCTAAGCAAGGCAGTTTCAGGCAATAAGTTAAACACATGCAGGATGAAGAAGTTGTTGCAATATTTTGAAATATATATCCCAAATATTTTTAAAAATTTGAAAAAGGTAATATTTTTAGATGTTTGTGCAGGTAAGAGAATTAATATTTCAACATAAAAAGCAAGGCAGAATTAAGAAGGAAAATAAAATTATTCTAATTATAAAACATCTAATTTTGGAACATTATTTATAACTAATTGTCTTACAATGATTATTAATACTATCAAGGCTTCCATTGAATGAAAATTTTCTAACTTTCCTTATATCTATCCACTCAACCATCTGTATTATCTGTCTATCTATCTATCTATCTATCTATCTATCTATCATCTATCATCTATCTATAATCATCTATTCATTGTTTTATTTGCAGATAATTATTTTGTGAATAAAAATTAGGATTATACAAAAGCAACTGTAGCAATATTTTTTTTTTACCAATTTAGAACATATAGCATATAGATTTCAGTTTCCAAATACAATATAATATTTAATTCTAGAATTTCAAAGAATAATGTCACTTTGCCAAGAAAGCACTGACTGCAAAGACATAGGGCTTGAATACCTGACACACTTTGGAAGAAAAAGAATAATATTTTAACAATTATAAAATATTTGATCACTAATATGTATGTATAAGTCAATGTTCCTTAAATTTGTTTTCCTCTTCCACAGTCATTATTTACATAAAGTACAGATTGTCTTGTATTGTTTATCATACAATCTCTAAGATTCTTAAAGAAATTAGGGCTTGATCATTTGGTATTTTGGATAGTCTAATTTTTATAACTACAAGCACAAAATAATCAGAACCTTTGATGAAACCTTTGATGAAATTAAAATGATATGTATTCTCTGACTTATGTACAAATATATGTGTACATAAATAGATATACATATGTATATAGAGTTGATTTTATTTGTGACAACCCTATTATTAAAATTATCTCATTTAAAGAATGTGACAAAGAATTATTTTTTGAAACAAAACTGTTTTCATATAAGCCATTGCTATAATTTTTCTGGGAATTTAACTTATTCTGCTTTATAATTTTGTGAGCATTTGTATATGAAGAACTCTACCCTTCATAATGTAAAACATAATTATGTTGATAAATGTGTTGATAAATAAATCAATGATTTCTAATTGAATGCTTGCAATTGTTAGCATTTATATCTTTATGATTACTTGCCCTAGATATGATACATTACTCATTTTTATTATTTGTTATATGATTGCATATTTGTGAAACCAGAAATTTATGAAATGCAAAATATTGCTTATTTGACTTGTAATGTTTGTTTTGAAACCCGAAAAAAGAATATATTTAGATATTTTAAATACATAACTTTAAATTCTATTGGAAACATATACATATGTTTTTGCTATTTGAAAATTAACCTTTTACTTTGTCCATTGTTTTATAAAATATCTATATAATTTTTTCCTATATACAAATGTGGAATATTTTGTTTATCTGATTGTATTAAGTGCAAGATTAAATATACAATTGGAATATTTACTACATATTAATAACTATAATATGTAGGGAGATACCATATTTTAAAATATAATAATAAATTATATTAATTGAGGCAGGTTTTAGTTCAGGGTTTGCAAAAAATACCCATGACTAAATTGTGTTGCGTGCTTACTATAGACTTGAAATTATGCTAAGTATTTCTTTAGTAAATTATTTCAATTAAATAACATTATAATATTTGAAATGCTTTCTATTATTACATATATTTTATAAAAATGGACAAAGAAACTAAGAGATCTTATGATATTACCCTATGTCACATAACATATTTTGTGTTGATCCTTGTATTGATTTAAGTCTGTTGGACCCCAGAGACCCACAAGCCTAGTTCTCATCAGGAAGAACTGGGAAACCAGAGGGAATCTCTACTTTTGTTTTTTTTTCCTTAATTTTATTATTAATTTTTAAAGATACTTAGATTATCCAAATGTCACATAAAAAATATAGGGGATTCCCATATGCCCAGCTCCCCACATCTTCCACATTAACAACATCCTTCATTAGTGAAGTACATTCATTGCAATTGATAAACACCATTTTATAGCATTGACACTAAGCATGGATTAAAGTTTACATTGTATTTTATACTCTCTCCCACCCAGTTCTGTGGGTTATGGCAATGTCATTGCAATGTTATTCAGGACAATTCCCAAGTCCCAAAAATGTCCCTTTATTATACCTGTTTTTCCCTCTCCCTGCCCTCAGAACCTCCAGTGACCACTGCCTCCACATCATTGATATAATTTCTTCCATTGCTACAGTCACAATAAGTCTATAGTAGAATACCAGTAAGTCTGCTTTAGTCCATAGTTCATTCCCCAATTCTGAGGACTCTGAGGTGGTGATGTCCACTCCACCTCTAATTCAGAGGGGGCTGTGATTCATAGGGCCAGTGGATAGGAATCTTTTGCTTGCAACTGTAGATTCTATCAATTCCTTGGTATGGTACTTATCCCTCATCACCTCCATGTTAATTATCCAAGGTGAGATCAGTGCACTGGAGAGTATGTGTTGCAACTCCAATGAGATTCAGGGCCCAGCTGGCACATGAACAGCCCAAAGATTTAAGTCTCTTGGATATAAACCTACCAACTCTACTACTAATTACAGGTTTAAATAGAGGGTCAGAAAAGCCATGTGTAGAGAAACCACAGCCGAGTCCAATTCTGTTACTCTGGGGAGCATAAATTCCAAAGTAGGGCCCACTGGCAAAGCACCAAACTCCTGAACTTTCTGACCTTACTATAGGGTCTGGATGTCTCCAGAGCCTTCAGGAACCCTGCTATTTGGGGTAGTATCTACTTTGGCAGTCAAAGAGATCCTGCTGAGACGTGCATAAACGTAACTCTGGAATGACCTTCCAACTCACTTTGAAGTCTTTTAGTCATGTAATCTCATTTGTCTTTACCTTTTCCCCCTTTGGTCAAGGTCTTTTTTCAGTTGCATTGCTGGTTGGTGTTTGGTAGTAATCTCTCAATGCCAGGGACGCTTGCCCCAGGAGTCATGTCCAACACGGGGGAGAAGATAATGTATTTATAATCTGAGTGCAGCTTAGAGAGAGGCCACATTTGAGCAACAAGGAGGCTCCCAGGAGGCAACTGTTAGGCACCCTATAATACTAGGCCAAGTTTCAATTTCAAGAGTAAAAGTTCATATGCACAGTCATCAATATCAAGTGTACATCAGTGGACCATCCTCCCTCACAAGTCATTGCCCCTGTACTCAGGGGATTCTTGCTGCTCTATTAGAGAATGTCGCAGAGCTCCCCAGGATGGGAGTTTGAAATTCCTTCAGTTATTGTGTGAATCTCCACCCACCATGACAGTGCCCCATGAACATTTGAACACATTTATATGCCTTATATGTATGCCCAGGTGAGATTCCTGCCATGTATCCCTGTCACTGACACCCCATACCAATGATCCTCCCCTGCCACAGTTGTAACCCTTCTGCGATCTAAAACTTCTTCAAAAATGAAGCCAATAAAATAGCCAAATATGCTTAATAAGAAGATGAATAATAATGATAGTTTTTAAAATAAGACATAAAATACAAAATAAATAAATAAAATGTAAAAATTTGGGATAATAAAAATAATGAAAAAATACTAGCAATATTTTAAAAATACTAGCAAAATAAAAAAATTTTTTGGCATTTTCCTTTTTATCACTATAAGATCTGTTGTCCTATATGTATGGTGACATTGCCTTCCATTTATTCCCCCAGTGTCTTACTTTTTTTTTTTCATTGTGTCCTCAAAGAAGTTTTAGGTTACAGAAAAATCACGTACCAAATAAAGGGATTTCCATATACCCAAAATCCTTCCCCTTTCCCCCCTTCCCTTATTAATAACATTGTATATGTGGATGGTACCTTTGTTACAAATGTTGTACAAAAATTGAAACATTGTTACAAACCATGGCATGTACTTTATGGTTTACATTTTGGACCACAGACTTTTATAAACTTTGATGAAATTCAACATGGCCTGTATCCATCTCCCCCAAAATGCCCCTTGTTACATGTATTCTATTCCTCCCTCCCCCTCCCCTCAGGACTCATGGCAATCACCAGGATTCACTCCTTGAAGGAAAAAATTCATAGTTACTTGCAACAACACTGAGGGCTTAACACACTGGTCTGCCCTCCCGTCTTAGGCACTGTCCATGCTCTTGAGAGACTCCTGCCCCTCTATTTGAGAACATAGCAGGCCGCCCAAGGGTGGTAGTCCACCACTTTGCCACTCATTATCTGGGTCTCTACCCACTGATATAACACATTATGGTAAAATGAACACTCACACACTCCCAGAAGCCTGCCCCAAGTTGCCCTGTCCTGAATGCCCCCCCCCCACATCCACCACCCTAACCTAAACTGCTTCAAACATTTTAAAATGAAAGGAGGGTATCATTCCTCAAATTTACTTCTCCTTGAAGGCATTCATCTGATTGGATTAAATGCCACTCATTGCTTACTGCAATCTCCCTGGTTGATTGTAGATGTAATCAGCTATCTATACAGTAAACTCACTGATGAACAAACCCCATAACTGTCTTTGTATTACAATTAGCTTGCTTGACCAAATGACTGGGCACAATTATCTGGCTGAGTTCATACATTATCCTAAACATCAATTTCCAAATTGTAATGGTTCCTTGCACCATAACTCCAAAAATGATAATGTAAAGTAAAAACAAAGCGAATCAAGTACAAATCAAAAAGCATAATACTTTTTTTTAAAGCCCTCCTTGCTACCAGCATGCAGTTTTGTGGTGCATATGGTTTGGAGATTATCCATCAAATTCAAGCATTTTGCATTCTGATTCAGGAGCAGGATTCACAAAACAAAGAAAAGCATGGGATATCCATTTTGTTGACATGGATGACAGCAAAGACTGTATCTAGAAAGTGTGGTGGTTACAGCATCTTTCTTATTGCTACAAAATAGCATGGATGGATTAGATGAGGAAGAAGCATCTTCCTTGCCATGCTAGTTCTGTGGTTCTGAGTAGTGTTCCTAACACAACCTAGAGTTTGTTTTTCTTTCCCAGGAAAAAGTCTTTAAGCTTGATAATATAGCTTAATAGCTTCCTGACTGCTTAAACTATTAGTGTGGATTTATTGTTTGCAAAAAAGAGCACTGTTTGATTAAGAAGACTAACTTTGAAGAAGAGCTGTCTGAAAACAATTACAAATATTTAAATGATTTCATTCTGGGTTATGTATTGTCAGTTCCCATTGCCATTTCATGAGGCAGATAGGAAAAAATTCAGTACTTTTTCTTTGTCAATGATTCATCATCTCAAATGTCGCAGCACTGGTATTAAAATTTGAGATTTTTGAGATCAAATTAGGTGAAAGTTTTGGCAATGAAAATTTAATAATACCATAACATCTTATGACATTTAAATAAAAAATGAAGATACAGAAAATTAATACTAGCCCCTCTTAAGTTGTTTTAAATTGTATAACAATTAAAGATCATATCTCCTTTCTCAAACAGCTCCACAAAAATCATAACCCCAAACTGGAACTGCTTTCTTATCAAGACACACTTCACATTGGATCCATCCTGGATAAGATTATGTCAGTTATTTTTACAACTCACTCCACCACAAGTTTTTATGGTCTATATACCTTAATATACATACCATTCCAAGAAAAATCCTGCTTCAACCATCTTTCAGTAATATCATCAAAATAAAGAATGTATAAGGTCATTGTCCATTATTACTCCCTTTTGAGATTACAAAAAGGAAATCAACTTATTTGTAAGGATATCATGCAGCTGATATATGTTTGATATATTTTTGGCTAAACTGAAGCATGAGTGCTTTGAATGTGATTGGAAGTAAAAAGAAATATATAGACAATCAAATATTTTAGCTTCTACCTCTTATTCTTTCAACTTTCTTCTTCATTATTTTGATGCTTAGTAGATACTCTTTGTCAGTTTATAATATTTTTTGACTCTGGAAACGTTGGACTTGATCTATACATTTCTTCCCAGTACTAAACAGTTTAATTCACATTGCTGTTTCAATTTTTTCTTAAAGACATTAAAATTGAATATTTCATTTTCATCAAAATTATTCCTGCTTTAAAAAAAATATTCTTAGAATAATAATGGTTGAATTACAGAATATATAAATTCATGAAGTGATGTATATCTTCCAAAATTAAAACTTTGACAAAAAGTTGAAGGTGGGACTTGTTAAAAAAGACATTTGTGATCACAGCTTTGGTCCAGGCAAAGATATAGGAAAAAACCCAAATCCATAAGTTTTGATTTGACACACATACACACACATACACATTTGCAGAAAACAGATTATGCCCAGCATTCAGAGAGAATTTCCCAGCTTATCTTTGGACAGCCAACATCTCCTGGAAACTCATCAAGGATCTTCATTGGACTTTCATCAGAGCCCCTGGTTTGCAGCCTGCCTGTGGAACCTGGACTTATGCATCCTCATAGTCACATGAAAGAGTCTTATAAAATCACATACTATTTACAGATCTCTCCTGTTGATTCTGTTCCCTAGAGAATGCTAAGTAATACAGCTTGGTACCAGGAGTGGGGTGATTGTCACGCTTTACCCAAGCTTTGGGTTAGAGTCACAAACCTCCTAGTACAGTGAAGTGAATACAACATTTTCCCTAACCTTTGGCATATAGCCCCAACACTCTCAGAGCAATGATTTGGTGACCTGTCCTTCACTAATCTATAGGGGACAGACCAAACCCTCTCAGACCTATGGGGTGGTGACCTTAACTTCCCTAATCCTTAGGGAATATGCTCCACACTCTCTTTACCCTGGGCAGCAAAATTCTCCCTGAACATCAGGAAGGAACATCCACCCATTTCAAGTGTGGGACAAACTCACCTTCTCTGTACACATGGGTGGGATTCCTCTCTAGACCTAAAGAGATGTCTTAATTCCAGATCTCAGCTTCCATGATTTTCCTTTTGAAGTCATTTCCCCTTCAATCTCTCCCTTCCATGTCCCTTTTAGTTCAAGCTGACAATGCTTTTGTTCATACAGCTCTCTCAAAAAGCTTGTTGGTTTTGTATGCAGTTAGCAGGGGTCCAAGCTATCAGACAGTAAGACCTTCCACAAGTCTTTCCTAGATAACTGCATTTTTTATCCTGATTTATAAGTCCCAAGTTTAGTTAAGTCCTCAAATGGGGCATTATCATCTGGGGGCTTGATTTCCAGAGGCTTGGAATTTCCTGAATCAGTTTCTGGTTTCTTTGTGCCCAAGTCAGTCCTCAGTTTATCTCTCTCATCTAGTATTTTACTATAAGCTGCAAGGAGAAGCCAAGCCACATTCTCTGAATTTACTTTGGAAAGTTCTTTAGCTACATGCCAAGTCCCACCATTTTCAAATTCTGTCTTCCATAAAACCTCAGGAGTTAATCTTGTTAAGTTCTTTACAACTTTAAAACACAGATTGCCTTTCCTCTGGTTTCCAATAATAGTTTCATCATGAACTTCTAAGGCCTCATAAAAAGTATCCTTAGTGTCCATATTACTACCAATCTCTACAGTATAAGCTAGGCCTTTACCATCAGACATCTCACATTTCCTCCAAAAAAGGACCCTTACCCATTTATAAAACTGTTCCAGCATTTTGGTATTTGCAAAAACATGACCTCACTTCTCCATACCAAATTCTGTATTAGTCAGCCAAAGGGATGCTGATATAAAATACCAGAAATCTGCTGGGTTTTATAAAGAGTATTTATTTGGGGTAGAAGCTTACAGTCATAAGGCCATAAATAGTAAATTACTTCCCTCACCAAAATCTGCTGCCATGAGTTGGAGCAAGATGTCTGCTGACATCTGCAAGGGTTCAGGCTTCTTCTCCTTCTTAAGGCTCCATGGTCCCAGCTTCTTCCAATATCACCTGTAGCCTGGGATAAGTCTCGTCTCTCTCCTGGGACTCATTTCTTTCCTGGCTCAACTGCTGCTCTCCTATTTCCACAGGTCAGCTCTAAACTATCAGACAAATGACTTGTCTATCTTCCTGGGGTGTCTGTCATGTCTAATGGAGCCTTCTTTCTTTCCTTATGTATCTGTTTCTCTGTTTATTTACTTCCCGGGCCTCCAGCATTAAAACTCCAACTAATTCCTCTGTCTTGTAATTTTCTCTGTGAGTCCCCACCCACCAATGGGGTGGGGACTCAATATTTTCCTGACATGACCCAATCAAAGCCTTACTAATAATTTATTCAAGTAGGAGTGAAACTTCTGAATCCAATGCAATATAATATGCCCAGAGGAACAGACCAGTTTAGAAACATAATCCAATATCTATTTTTAGAATTCATAAACAATATCAAACTGCCACACCCCATCCTCTGAATTCCAAAAACTCATTACAATATTCAAAAAACCTTATTTCAGTAACATTAAATACAAAATCATATTATAATCAGTTAAGAGAAAATACAATTTGTCTTGGGGCAAAGTCCTGTCTACTGTAGAGCTCTGAAACTTACAAAACCATTTATCTGCTTTCAATATACAAATAGACAGACAAAGGATAAACAGTTGCATTACCATAAGGAGAAATTGGGAAAGAAACAGGAGGTATGGTTCCAGAACTGTTCTGTAAAACTGAAGGGCATACTTCATTAGATGTCAAAGTCTGAGAATCATTTTTAAGATGATGGTTTCTTCTCTCTCAGGCCTCATGGGGACCCACCCTTTCCACAGGCTTGCCCAATGGTCATTTTCTTGGTTCTACCCTCACCAGGCTTCTGGGTGGTGACTGAGCTCTAGTTCTCACCCTCCAAGGGAGGTGGGGTGGGTGTTCAAAATATTTTAGACTGCCAAAAATGAGAGGTGTCCACTTTATTTGGGCCCTTAGTTAACAGAAGTTAAATATACTTTTAGTATACATTTCATTCTTAAATGCTTCTGAATGAAAAAAAACAAACAAAAATATAACTTTTACATAAATTAATACAAATTGGGGCCAGGAGTAGAGAAAGACCTAAAAGAGGTGTATAAGACAAGTTTTTCATGTTTCTAGGTTCTTTGAGCCCAGAATATTATCAGGTAATCCAGGTTGCAAGTCCAGAACATCTGGATTATTTTTTTTTCTTATTTAAACTAAATTTTGCCATGATGTTCTTTACCTATGAAAATAATTGCAGAAGTCACCCAAAATAAGACAGTCTACACTTAATTATATTGGAAAGAAATATATTTTAAAAGACAATAGTTGCAAATGTAAATATAATCATGATAAAGCAGGAGGAGAAGAAAATGTGTATAGCTATCACAAATTTTGTCTCTGCATTTGATCATAAGAAAATAGTCTGTGAATATTCTCACTGTCCTGATTTTGTGATAATCAGGGTAGGCTAAACATTTGCTATATTAGAAACCATGCATGTGTCCCCAGACCTAGTTTTTCTCCCTAGATCTGATTTTTGGAATGCTGGTGATAAACTAAGCCTGATTTATTATATGACCACCCTATTTGGGAAAAGACTGTAACTTTGGGTATCTTTGGTCAACCTTAAGAGATATAGCAGGGGAAGGATGTGGCTCGTGTAGTTGGGCTTCCATCTCCCATTTGGAGGGACCTGGGTTTGATCCCTGGGAGCTCCCAGTAAAAATTCAAAACAAAGAAAAATATAGAAGTTGCGTGGGCTACCAGGCCCCGTGCACGGGTGTGCTGCCCAGCCCACGCGCCACACAGTAAGATGATGACGTAACAGGAGAGTGACACAAGGGAGAGTCAAGATTAGATGCACTGAAAAACCAGGAACTAAGGTGGCACAGGCAGTAGGACGCCTCTCTCCCACATCAGAGGTTCTAAGGATCGACTTCCAGTGAAGACAGGAGGAAAAGGATGAGAAGAGAGGGCAGGAAACGGACACAGAGTTGCCCAGTGAATGGACACAGAAATGGCAAAAATGGGGGAGGGGGTAAAAACGGATAAAAGTAAATAAATAAATGCTTAAAATAAATACTTAGTCTTATATTTCCTTTCCTACAGACCCCATATTTCTTTGAGTTCAGCTTGAACTTCAGTCATAATGTGCAAAGAAAATTACATTTCCAAAATAAGTATCTGTATCAAAGAGAACAATTTGCTTTTCCCTCATGAGAAAAAGTCTCAGGTACTCCATTGTGAGATCAGGAAAGGGAAGTTGCAATTGATGGAAAGGCCTGGCTTCTGCAAGACTGTGGTAGATCAACTTTGGTGAAAGAAAGCTTAAGTTAACAAACACATAAACTCTATACCTGAAAATAGGGCCAACTTTTTATGACCCAAATAAAAAGTCAAGAAAGGATCAGTTATATCTGACTGAGCTTGAAAGGCAGATATATCAGATATGTTTTCCACAATGTTCTTTTTCCCTAGTTACACACATCTAGGATCTTTTAGGTTAGTCTTTGGGATGTAAAGAAAAAAACCACCACCACCGAGGAGTGTTTTAAATAAATCCACTGCCCATACCACTTCTGAGCTGCTACCCAACCTGTCAAGCCTACCATACATCAGGTTGTAAATGCTTCTTTCTGGCTTTTGCCAAATTTGGTCCCTATATATTGGAGGCTTATTTCAATATCAGGATCTCCCACTTACATACTTAACTTACTGAGGATAATAAGTATTGAGTTTCTGGGAATGTTGGTATTTTCTTCAGCAATGCCTTTTCCCTTTACTTGATGAAAGGAATGCCTTTTGGTACTACTACAGAGACATAATTAAAGAGTAGGGATTATTTTAAACTATATATCTTCTGGAATTCAGACAATTTCTTTATATCATTCAGCATAAGTTTGGCTATCTCAACATATTTTAGAATAAGCAAACATGTCTATTTCCTCTTTACCAATTGAAAACACAATTGCCACAACCCACAGTTGTTCTAGCTAGTATATTCAATTTGTAGGCTCTGGATAAATGCAACTATCACAGAAAGGTATCCTCCGTGATATCTATATTATAATATAGACACAGAATTTTATTTTCTCCAACATCTTTTTATGACTACAAAAGAAAATTGATTCTTTCCTCATTGGTCCTAAACATTTTATGGTTCTTTGTCTTTTGATACGAGAATTTAAATTCATAGGCTTGTAATTTTCTTACTTTATGTCTTCCATAACAGTCATTAGTAATTAGCTAGCACATATGTTCTTATAAACTTCATGATCACTGTCCTAACTGACAATAGCAAACATTCATTCTCCAGAAGACTTGCCCTCAACAAGCACATCAGAACGCTTGATCACAGATGAAATGTAAGATCTGGTTTAGCTACTGTATACCAAGGGCAATTAAGAATTCCTTCCTCTGATGCTAATTTGCATATAACTGCATTCAAAACTAACTAGATTCCTACTTTTCTTGAAATTTTGTTGTCCAGAACTAATTTACCAATATTGTTAGTTTTATAGTATTAAAACTCACCCTAGATGTTTTAAATTAAGAAATTAAAAAAGACTAAAACACAAATACACACAAACAAGCAAAATTTTTGGAAGGGCTGAAAAGAATACATCTTGACTGAATTTCCAGTAGCAATGCCCAGTAGTACACTGAAGAATTAACTTATTAAGGTTAATGCTTGCGCTACTTAAGAGAGAGTCACAATGCTCCAACCATGGTTCAGAGATTGGGGCTCCTTTCTCTAATAAAGAACTATGCTTTTTCTACTGCCATTCATGTGGTTACCCTATATTTCACTTCATGTTGCCTCCGTCTAAAATGAAAGATCATGCTGCCATGAATAATTTTTAGAATAATTTTTAAAAAAGATTTTGTATAATGAATGAGAAATGCTCACTGTAACTCTCTTTCAAACAACAAATAAACAATACTTAAACAATTATATGCTTGTACAAACAATAATTTTATGTGTTTCCATTTACTATGAAAAGTTAACATTAAACAATAAATCTCCACACCAGGAAAGGAAACAAGAAATCAGAGGACTAACCTTGTTGCAATGACATTTTAACAGGCTTTCCTAAATGTGGGCTCCTAAAACATGGCATATCAAAGCATAGACCTGAGTATTTTCTATATAACTTCATGCAAATAAAAAATATGGCCTTTTTTTTAGTTCCTTGAAAACCCCTCCATTTCTCACATGTGAAAAGGAATGGAGGATGGGAGTAAGGTGAGGAATCTTTAGGAGAAAATCCAGTGTTTGACACATATTATCTGGTTATAAAAAAGATCCTGCCATTTCTCACAATCTACTTAAGAAGAAGGCATCATTAAAGGTAATTTTGCTTTAGCAAAGAATATAGCTAATCTGAGTGAAAAAAATAGAATGAAGGCCACTCTTTGGCTACAAATCAATATGGCATTTTCTTTTAAGATTCTATTCACTAATGACATTTTTCTATCATTTTAATCCAATGCCAGAATTGAGTTTTCTCCTTCCCTTTGTTCAAAAAACATATTTTCATTAATATAAAAGTAACCAGGATTTTTAATCTTCCCACAGGCTGAGATATTAGAGAATAGTACCATTTAGAACATTAATAAATAATAGATAGTGACCCGGTAATATGTATGAACACATCCACTGGGGTTTGAATAAAACTCTCATTTAACATTTTATTTTTATGAAAATTTCTATCACCTTAGTCATTTTACATTAATATAGGTTATTACCTTATCAACAACATTAGATACTGCTGGTCCATTTCTGAAGGTCTTTATTTTCATATAAAACTAATAAAGAAAACCCAAAAATTAAAGTTATAGAAATTTGAAGGTAAATATCCATATTGGGGAATGAAATAATTCATGCTTCCCCATTCTTGTACTCCTTGGAAACTAACAGATCACAACACTGAATAAATATAAAATCTCTTTCTGAGACAACTTGATATCCCCAATGACTGGGTATATATATATATTTTAAATGATGCTGTATAAATAAGGACTTAGACTTCTGGCTTGGAATCGGTGGATCCAGAAACTTACTTTTAACTGCTACATTTTCCCCTGAGTGTTTCCTAATCATGTGACTGCCAGATGTAAATTAATTTGATTAAATATTTGGTTGGAATTGCTAAACCCATGGTCCAATTAGCACCTGGAAGTCAGGAGGACCCTCACCCTGAACGCTGCCATAGCCTTGGTAAGGGCAATTTTCCTGAATGACCCCAGAAGAAGAGGTTAACATTTCTTGAAAATAATCTTTTCATTTTTGCAGATTATCTGCTAATTTGAGCCTCTTTCCCCTCACCATCGGTTGACTTTCTTTTCCATCCCAGAGATAGAATGCATAGGCTGTTATCTAACTTGTTCAGTCTTTCACTGTAATGGCTGTTTGGTTAGGTCTGGTCTTTGCAAGCTGAGAATGAAGGCACACTCAAAGCCTGGCTATGATGCCAGCAGGTCTCTGCTTTCCACCACATCATGCACCTGCTGGAGGACATTCTGTCACCAGAGTTGCAATACACTATATCTATGCCAATCTAGTATTAAATTATTCATATTTTATTTCAGATGAAGAATGTTTTTGGTAATGATGAATATCTTGAACTAGGAAGAATGGAAATTGGCCACATGCCAATATGTGGAGGTCTGTGTGTATATATAATTTACAAAACATGTATGTGCATGTATGTATATGTGGGGGTATGTATGCATATGTATATACTTTTTCCATAGAAGATATGTATTCATATAGATATATATTTGTATGTGCATGTGTGAGGGTATATAGCATCATATATAGCTTTTATTTAGGTGCCTAGAGTTATGCCGTGCCCAGATCTTCAGACTTCTTAACAGAAAGGAAAAATATTTATATGAGTGAAGTTTGGGCAGTGCCCCAACACTTCATTTTGTATAAGTTTGCTGTTAAATGCACATTTTCTACAAATAACATCATGAGTGATCTGGCCATTATAAATGTATACAAAATATAATTATAGAATATGTATTTCCATTTACTTTGGCAATTTTAATAAACTAGAAAAAAATAAATCTCTGCACAAGGAAATGGAACAAGAGGCTCTCCTGGTTACTCCAAAATTTTTTAGTATACTTTTTTATTTTTTTTAAAAGATACTTAGATTACATAAATGTTACATAAAAAACATAGGGGATTCCCATATGCCCCACTCATTTTCCCACATTAACAATATTCTTCATTAGTTTGGTACACTTGTTATAATTGATGAACACATTTTGAAGCATTGCCATTAAGCATGGATTATAGTTTAAATTGTAGTTTACACTCTCTCCTGCACAATTTTGTAAGCTATGACAATATATATAATGGCTTGTACCTGTCATTATAATGTCAATCAGGACAATTCCCAAGTTCCGAAAATGCTCTCTTATTACACCTGTATTTCCCTCTCCCTGCCCTCAGAACCTCCAGTTGCCACTGCTTCCACATCAATAATAAAAGTTCTTCTATTGCTAGAATCACAATAAGTCCATAGTGGAATACTCCAACATTTTTAACAGGCTTTCCTAAAAGTGGCTTCCTTCCATCAATTTGAACCTAGTGAATATTTTTTAAAATGTTTTCTTTAACACCTGGGTAATATCCTGGAAGGTCCTATATCTGGGTACAAATAGGATGTCTAAGGTATAAGTACTCCAGAGAAAATCACAGAAAACAAATCTGTGCTCAGATGAATGGAAAAGCTGTTTTGAGTTAATTTAGAACTGTCAAAGGATATCAATATTTTGTTAGAGGATTCAAAGTTAACAAACAAACAAGAAACTTTTGCAATTTAACCAAAAACAAATATACTAGAAAAGTGATGATTTGTAAGTTATGTCTTCTTAAGAATTAATATTTTGATGAACATTCTCAGATATCATTGTAAAGAATATGGCTCTTAACTTTACTCTGAGATAAACACTGTCTTTAAGTTACATGGACACAAAAACCTTCTTGAAAATGGATATGATGATATGATAAAAAAGATTTATTTGCATTTGAATAGATTACAAAGGATATAGATAAACATGTGTATCTATACTAGCATAAGACATGTGTACATATGTGTATGTATATAATATAAATATGTCATATACACTGCTTATTTTAGTATATAAATTGATGACTTTTGGGATACTAGCAAATATAAAATTATTTAAACATAAATAATAATTGATAAGTATAATTGACATATTGTATATAAACCTTTCCCAATGAAATATTGAAAAAAATAAAATTACTCTTGTAGTTCTAAGTCTACTACAATTATGTGTATAAAAAGAGACCGTATAAACCAGTGCCAGAATATTTAAGAATATCCAAGAAGAGATAATCCTCAGATTATCTTTAAGAACCCAAAATCTTGTTCTTTAATTAAAATTGGATATAAGACCTTATTCCCTTTCAGTTATGGCTCAGCCTCCTTTTAAATATTCTTTAGTTAGATGTGCCACAATAATACTTTCAGATTAAGATTTTGTTGTTTAGGGAATGTTACTTTGTGGTTCCATTCAATTGTTTTTCAAAGACAAAAAACCTTGAGTGATATTTTGACTCTGTAAATTAACTTTTAGCACCTCGACAATAATTTTCCCTTTTATGTTTTTCCCTGAATCATTGAAGCTCTAAGCCCACAAGCTACGTTTCTCCAGATTCCCTGTCAGAAGGATTCCAGACTGTATTTCATCAATGAGAGATAGTCACAAAGAGTATTGGTAGGGAGGAGGGAAGCAGATACCATTCTTGCTCATATAGATGTGGCATGCAGACATGTGGGCCATAGTACCTGGCAGACATAGATTTTGCCTATGACTTTCAAACAGCCATGATTAAATCATTCTCACTGCTGCAGAAACTGAGAAAGTCAATGGCTGCTTCCTACAATTTCTGAAAATTTGTCTCCAGAAAGACACTGAAATGTTGCATTGGCTTTTGCTTCCTCAACTTTTCCAATGGTTTGGTTAAAGTACTGTTTCTAAAATTCCTTGTTATATCCTATATTAGTCAGCCAAAAGGGGTGCTGATGCAAAGTACCGGAAATCTTTTGGCTTTTATAAAGGGTATTTATTTGGGGGTAGAAGCTTACAGTTACAAGGCCCTAAAGAGTCCAACTCAAGGTATCATAAGAGGTGCTTCCTCACCCTCTCTGTTGCCATGTGTTGAAGCAAGATGGTGGACCATGTTTGCGAGGGTTCAGACTTCCTCTTTCCTCTTAAGGCTCCATGGGCCTACCTTCTTCTGTGTATCTCAGCTTTAAGCTGGCATAGGGTTCAGCTGCTCTGTTCTCTTCAGCTGCAAACTATCAGGCCAATGGCTTATCTCTCTTCCCAGGGCCACAGGATCAAAGCTGACTTTTCCTCTGGCATCTACCGAGCTCTCTCTATTTCCATGTGACTTCCTCTGTGTATTTCTTCTGTATGTCTCCTTTATTAAGAGTTCATTTATATAGCCCATGAAGGGGATGGGGACTCAAACTGAGTTACACTGTAAGGATGTGGTCAAATCAAAGCCTTAATCTTAGCACAATTTAATCAAAGCCATCTCAGCTGAATCTAATATGGTCAAAGGGTATCACACCCAGAGTAACAGACCAGTTTACAAACATAATCAATATCCCTTTTTTAGAATTCATAAATAATATCAAACTGCTACATATCACTTCCTTCCTGATATTCCTGCTTTGTCCTCTGTTTTAATGATCAATACATGATTCATAGAGAAAAGACTTAAAATGCAAATTTACTGTAATTAAGCATTTTTAAAAATAGAAAATTTATCAAAATGCTATATTTTAATTTCTGATTTGTCTCACCATGAATGTCATGCTCTATTTCATGAACCAAAGCCATTTTACTATGCTATGAGTACACATGCTTACAATTCCTTCCTGAGATCATAAGAGGATACTATGAACAACTGTATGCCAAAAACTAGACAATGTAGATGAAATGGAACAATTCCTAGGACTGTACAAACAACCTACAGTGACCCTAGAAGACTTCAACAAATCAATCACCAGTAAAGAGATTTAATCAGTCATCAAACAACTCCCCAAAATGAAAAGCCCAGGACCACATTGTTTCACAGGTGACTTCTACCAAGCATTCAAAAAAAATTTAATACCAGTTTTACTCAAGCTCTTCCAAAAAATTGAACAAGAAGGAACACTACCAAACTCATTCTATGAAGCCAATATCACCATAATACCAAAGCAAGATAAAGATATTATAAAAAAAGAAAATTACACTTCTTTCTCTAATGAATAGGGACACAAAAAATCTCAACAAAATACATGCTATTCAAATCCGACAACACATCAAAGGGATTATTCATCATGATCAAGTGGATTTTAAACCAGGCATGCAATGGTGGTTAAACACAAGAAAATCAATATACCAGCATAATATACCACATTAATGAATCAAAGAAGAAGAAACATACAATCCCATCAATTGATGCAGAAAAGGCATTTGACAAAATGTAGCATCCTTTCTTGATAAAAATACTACAAAAATAGCAATTGAAGGAATCTGTCTCACCATGATAAAGGCCATATATGAAAAAAACACAGCTAACATTGTACTCAATGGTGAAAGACTGAAAGCTTTCCCACTGAGAGAAGCAAAAAGACAAGGATGCCCACTGTCACCACTGTTGTTTAATATAGTGTTAGAAGCTATGGCTAGAGAAATCAGGCAAGAAAAAGAAATAAAATGCATCCAAATTGGAAAAGAAGAAGAAAAACTTTCACTGTTCACAGATGATATGATCCTATACCTAAAAAGTCCCAAAAAACTACAACAAGCCCTCTAGAGCTAATAAACAATTTCAGCAGATTGGCAGGATGAAAGATTAGTATGCAAAAATAATAATGTTTCTATACACTAGTAATGTGCAATCTGAAGAGGAAGTCAGAAAAAAAATTCCATTTACAATAGCAAATAAAAGAATCAAATATTTAGGGATAAGCTTAGTCAAGGACATAAAGCAATTGTATTCAGAAAACTAGAATACACTGCTAAAAGAAATTTTAAAAAGACATAAATATTTGGAAGAATATTCCATGCTCATGAATTAGGAAACTAAATATCAATTCTACCCAAATTAATACACAAATTCAATGCAATCCCAATAAAACTTCCACCAGCATTTTTTAAACATATGGAAAAGACAATTATCAAATTAATTTGGAAAGGTAAGTGGACCGAAATAGCCCAAAAACATCTTATAAAGGAAAAGCGAAGTTAGAGGGCTCTCACTTCTGAACTTTAAATAAGATTACCTAGCTTCAGTGGTTAAAAAAAAAAAAATCATGGGTACTGGCTTAAAGATAGACACATCACTAATGGAACTGAATTGATGGTTCAGAAACAGATCCTCAAATCTAAGGTCAAGTGATTTTTGACAAGCCTGTCAAACCCACCCAGTTAGGGCAGAACAGTCTATTCAACAAATGGTGCTGGGAGAACTGGATATCCATATCCAAAAGAAAGAAAGAGGACCTCAAACCTAACACAAAAATTAACTCAAAATGGATCAAAGACCTAAATATAAAAGCTAGTTTCCCAAAAGAAAGGGGAAACGCAACAAACAAGTAACAAAACAGCAGCAGCAGCAAGAACAACAAAAAGGAACCAAGGAAAAACAACCTTTCCTTTAGGCCACTCTGGAGCTTCTCTGGCTGCTGGTGTTCATCAGTCCATCACCCTGCAGCCTGCCTGCTGCAAGTGATGTACCAGGTTTTAGTGATTAAAATTTAAAAAATTAAAATAAAATAAAGGAACCTTTTCAAAAAAATAAATAACAGATACAAGAAAGCCTAAAAATAAAGAATGTCTATAAGTTCCCTGTCATAAGGTTTCATCTGGATGCTGATAACCAGGTGGATCATGCTTTTGATTGACTTGGAAATCAAACCAGGACCCTTGTATATGCAAGGCAGGAATTCCTCCACTGAGCTAAATTGTCTCCTGAGGTTAGTTGGTCTTCAGAGAGCTATGTGCTCTCTTTCCCCCAGGCATTTTTAGACTTCTATAGCTTGCTAGAGTCCTGCTCATTAGGAGCCTGTCCTCACTCCCTCTCTAATCCAATTGCTTTCTCTCTCTGGGTAGGCAGCTGAGCATGACCGCCTACCTGGGAAAATCTCCCTTTCCCTGTCTTTGTTAGGTCAGGGTCCCTTCCGAGATTCAAGTAGATCTCAGCTGGCCAAACTCACCACAAAGAAACCATTCTCCAGCTTCTGCCAGACCCCTCTTCCTCCTGGGAAATGCCCCCTCCCAGTCCCTTAGCAGCAGCAAGCCTAGGGTGCATTAAGGCAGGGTATATGTGCCCTTTCCAGCCACAGGAGTGAACAACTTATGGTTTTCTTCATTATCATTCCAGTACCCTCCTAGATGACTCAGCGCACCTTCATGTTCTATATATATTCAAAGCACATCCTTTAGATAGGTAGCTGCCTCCTCTCCACTTTTTTTGTGAGAGGATTGGTTTCTGCCTACCTACTCCATTGCCATTTTCCCAGAACTCTACTTTGTCACTTTTCATTTCAAATTGTCATTAATTCATGAATATTACATGTATATTAATACAAAGAAATAACCTAGCTATTAATTTTTTAAGTTTTTTTTGAAATGCACACATTTAAAAGGACTGAAATTCATTTAAAGTTAACTGCCTATCACTAGTTTCCACCATCAAACTACTAATATTTTAGACAAATAATACGATATTATTCAAAGAGGAGATAGAAGCCTAAAGGGTCTTTTAAGAGTAACTTGTCTTCATTCTAAATTTTCAATGGAGCAGTCCACATTAAAAATCACACTATTTAAAAATACTATTGGAAAAACAATTTTCTATTGTGTCATTATCTATTAATTCAACAAACTTTTGTAAAGTATGATCTATTTGTTAGAAACTATAAGGATATATATAAAGAGGTTGTGATTGCTGTTGATAAAATCTGATAATATTGTGGACTCTGTAAAGTAAATTGGAGAAAAAATTCTCCTAAATTATTAGGCATTATTTTAGAAGCAAATCAATTGAACCTGAACTTCAAAATGAATAAATTTATTTTTAATAAGTTTAAAAATTAGGGAAGTTACTAAGTTTTTGTGTAACTAATGGATTTATTAAAAAATATGTTGGAGATTAACATCTTTTTACATTTCTACTCGGCATGTAGCAGGAAAAAAAATCAGAGTTCACGTTTTCTTTATAGGAGAATCAAGAAATTCCTAAGTGACAGAAGATACATTTATAAAATTGCAATTTTAATGCTTCAAAATATGCAATTTAATTACTGTTATTTTCTATTTTTTCTCATCTAAAATTAGCAAAGTTATGAGTTCCCTAACATGTTATTTTTTTAGTTTCCTGGTGACTAAAACAATGGAAATTTATTAGCTCACAATTTTGAGGCTAAGAAAAGTCCAAAATTGATGCAATGCTTTCTCCCTGAAGACTGTAGCATTCTGGACTGGCTTTTGGCTGTTGGCCTTGGTTCCTGACTTTTCTGTTACATGACAATTCTTCTGATGGTGCCTTCTCCTTTCTCTTCAGGGTTCTGTTGACTTCCAGTTTCTAGCTGCTCCCTGTGGCTTTTCTTTCACATTCTGAATTTTTTTCTGATTACAGAAGACTCCAGTAATCCAGTTTAAACCCCAATCTTTTTCGTTGGGCATCACCTTAACTGAAGTAAAACCTTTAAAAGATCCTATTTACACTAGGCCCACTCCCACAGGATCAGAGTTTGGGATGTGAACATATATTTCATGGGGGACATGAATCAATAACCAACACATGCGCATGATTTGAAACACATTTATCAGTAGTAAGGACAGCTGAAAAAACAGTGCCCATTTGGGGCGATCTTCAAAAGGGTTACTAGTTGAATTTCAGAATTTTTTTCCCACCTAGTCAAATCTACTATTAAATTAATAAGACATGAAGGAATTTTGTTTTCCATTTAGATAGAACTCTTTAAATGATCTAAAGGACCTAGTCATATTTTTAAAAACCATCTGTGTTCTTTTATTAATGTTTAATGCTTTGAATTAACTGCTTTTCCCTTGATGCTTAATTTGAAAAGGGGAAGATGAGTTTTCTTGGCAATTTGTTATTTTAGATGATATCACTCTATTTAGTGGCAAGGAATAACTCTTAATATATTGCTGCAAACAATATGTTCAGCTTTAGGGAATAAGTGCTGTTCATTATTTAGATTTACTTTATTAACCAGCTCTTTATATTGTTTTCTCATTTTATGAAGTTATATTGAACAATTTCAAATGGCATTATAATTCTCTGCTGATTTATATTTGGTTATGATTTATTATGTGTATTTAATGTTCATTCCATTCATTTTAAGTACAAAAATAGCATTATTATTTCATTTTCCATTCATGCAAGCATCCTATGAGATCCAGAGAATCTTTTCCCCTGTTATGAATTTAGATTTTTATGGCAATCAATCTTTGCAAGGAAGTAAGGATAATAAAATAATAGAAACATTTACATTTGCCTTAGTAATGTTATTTTTCTAGTTAATTTATTGTGCTACCTAAGTAGTTATACTATTACAAGAGAGTTAAGTGTAAACATTAATTTTACTTGATAACAACATTTAATAAAATGTCTGCTTAATCCATTGTATTATTTCACTAGGAAAAATTGTAATGATTAATTAATAAAGCTAATTTAAAAGTTTTAAAATATTATAGAATATTTCAAACTACCACAGTTCCCTAGTGCATCTTGCAGACGGAAGGGAATATAAACGTTGTGAGATATACTCAGATCTTCCCCATAAAAAATACCTACTCTTTTCAAAGGAAATTTTCAGAGCTTTATCCCAGCTGGAGGAAAGAATTCCTCCCCCTCCAGCCCCCTCCAGTGAGCATCAGAATTCAGATTTGGTAAGATATAGATGTTGGAAAGATCAAGCAGGAAATTTAAAATAAATGTGATTGATATGCTAAAGGATCTAAGGGGGATAAAAATTAGACGACTGGAGAGAATAAATAAATAATTTAAGCAGAGACATGGAAACTCCAAGAAATTATGGAAAGTAAATGCTAGAAGTCAAAAACAGTATATAAAAAAAGAAGAAAATAGAAAAATGAAGTCTTCATTTGTTAGATTCATCAGTAGACCGGATAAAAGAATCAGTGGGATTTAAGATACTTTTATAGAAACTACCTAAACTAAAATGCAAAGACAACAAAAGAATGAATCAAAGAAAACAGAACATGCAAGATCTGTGTAACAATATGTACCTTTCTGTCTCCCAATCTCCCACACCCTTCCCTTATCACCCTCTTTGTGCATAATACACTATTGCTCTCAAGGACTACTGCACATATTCCATGCTGTGAATTTCCATCACCATTAAATTACTGATGCTCTTCTAATTTCAGGATTAGTCCCCTATAATATGTAATGCATCTTCATTCATAGTTTTTTCAAATATATATGCTTTCCTGAGACAGAATATAAATGCTTAAAAGATTTTATAGAATTTTTCTTAAATTGGAAAAATGTTTATTCTATTTTAGTTCTTGATTGTCATCTTGTAAAAAACTGCTAGAAGTGATTTTCCAACATGTTTTTGGCAGTATTTACCATTCCCTTCTAATTTTCAGTGTTACAAGAAGAAAAGAGGTATTTTGAATAAAGCAGCCTGAACATTTTTTCTGCACATTCCATTAGAATCTATTCTTTATCTATCATGTTTTTTAAGGAGTTATTTTTTTAGTATATTCACACTCCATACAATCTATCAAAATTTTGTACAATCAATTGGTCTCAGTATAATCAAACAATTGTTCGTTTATCACCATCATCAATTTTAGAACATATTCATTTCTCCAAAAAGAAAAACACCGTAAGTCTTATAACCCCTATTGGCCCTTAGCTTTGGTGTGGTACCTTTATTACAATTGATGAAATAATATTACAAAATTATTGTTAAATATAGTCTATAGTTTGCATTGAGTGGTTTTTCCTATATACTAACCTCCTATCAACAACCAGGAACAGTGATACACATTTACTATAGTTCATGAAATAATATTCCTATATTTGTACCATCAAACACTTTCATCATCTCCAACAAGGCTAACTGTGTTATGCAGTCCCATGCCTTATCCTTTAACTTTCCTCCTAGTGACATACACAACCATGAACTTCCCACACTTACACGCAATTCAGCACTGTTAATTATACTCACAATAATGCATTACCATCATCTCCATCTTCCTCTAAACATTTACAAAAAAAACCCACAAAAAACAATTAGAAACAAATTAAGCATTAGCTCTCCATTCTCTGCTCTCATTCTATCCTCTGGTAACCTATATTCTATGTCCTAACTTTATGAGTTTGCTTATTCTAATTAGTTCATATTAGTGAGATGATACAATATTTATCTTTTTTTTTTTTCTAGCTTATTTCACTCAACATAATGTCTTCAAGGTTCATCCATGATGCTGAAGCAGGCTAGTAAAATAGTGAATCAATAGATGGATCTGGAACCTGGCAAGAAGTCCACGTGGATATCAATACCAGAAGATGGCTGCTGGAAGACTCTCACAAGATTTTGCTAACCAGAATGAGATTTCCTCTGGAAGCCTGGAGAAGCCCCGGATATTCTCCAGGGGCCTTATAATTGGGCCCTCCCAGGGGATTGATGGGTGGGGTAATCAATCAAAACAGCAAACAGCTGGAACTCCTCCCATGCCATTAGCAAAGGGGTGGAATAATTAATGGTTTAAAAGCAGGTGCAACAGCCTCTCTCTCTCTTTTGCCTTCTTCACCCTGCTCTCACCGTGTCTCTGCTGCATGGATCAACACACAAGTAAAATCTGGGCATTTATAATCTATAATGGGAAATTTTAGTCTATAACTCAGCCATCTTTATCACTTTTCAGCCCCTTCCTCTCTACCTGGGACCCATGATCTGTTATATTCTCCCATTTCTCCTCCCTCCCTATCTTAATAAATTACTGGCCTAACTAACCTGACGTACTCTTGAAATTCATTTCTGCAGCCTAGTCAAGAACCTAGACAAAACCTGGTAACAATGCCACCTGCATCCTTCCTTCCTTTCTTACATCTGAATAATATTCTATCATATGTATATACTACATTTTGTTTATCCATTCATCAGTTGAGGGACCCTTGGGTTGCTTTTATCTTTTGACAATTATGATTAATGCAGCTCTTAACATGGGTGTGCAAATGTCTGCTCACGTCCCTGCTTTCAGTTCTTCACATATATTCCTAGTAGTGGAATTTCCAGATTGTATGGCAATTCTATATTAAGCTTCCTGATGAATGGTTAAACTGTTTTCCACAGTGGCTGCACCATTTTATATTGACACCAGAAATGAATGAGTGTTCCTATTTCTCACCATCTTCTACAACAATTGTTATTTTCTGTTGTTTTTTTTTCCATAGCAGTTATTTTAATGGGTGTGAAATGATATTTCTTTGTGGTTTTGATCTGCATCTCAACAAGCCTTTGTATAAATGCTTTGCATTCATTAGGCTAATCCCTCAACGTGTTCATTCAATGCAAAATTTCTCCTTCTTTTCTGGGATCTTATTTCTTCATTAATTTCCTCTCCCAACTTGTAATTATCAAATTATTCTCCTGGAATAATATTATCATCTGTTTTCTTTTATCTTTGTTACCTTCTTTGTGTTTTCATTTTACTCTTTGAGAGTTTTCTATCGTCAAATCTTCCAACACTATTGCATTTTGTGTTTCTTCTGTCATATTTTAAATTTCCCAAGATTTTTTTTAACCTAGCTTTTGTTTTATTCTTTTTTGTTTGTTTTAGTATTATTTCATGGACAGAATGTTTTTTCTTATCTCTTCATGATATTAATACTAATTCTTGACATTTTCTTCTGCCTGGATTATCATTTAAATCTTGAATTTTTAAAACTTAAAAATTTATTTATTTTGCAATTTTTAATCAGAAGCATTTTTCAAATGTGTGGTTATCTTTGACTAAGATCTTAATTTCTTTGAGTTAGAGAGTAAAAAGATGATAGGTTTCTCCATTTGCATGGAATATAGTTGTCAAGAGGTGGGCCACAGTCAAAGGGCTTGGTCAACTATCTGGGTGTCTTTTCTCTTCCACTTGGTTAGAGAACAGAGAGAACTTCTTCAATCTCCTTTTTAGGCAGTAAAAGTCTATCTTCTGCTTGTCTCAGAAGACTAGTTAGAAGACGTTTTCTGTACATAATTTCTTTTATTCACCTTATTTTAAGTAGCAACCCCATCTGTAGCTTGACTGGTTTCCTTGGAGTCCAGAGATCCCCTGGCTCAATCATTCCAGAAAACCATAATGAAGCCCTGTGCAGTGGTGCAGTATAAGTTTGGGGAGGTGATTTAGGGAAACTCTCCAAGCAGTGTAAGAATGGAGAGGGGATGGGTGGGTTGTAAAACAAATCATTATACCATTTTTCAGCTAGTTCTATTTTATTCCAGCCCTACTAAGAAAGCAACCTGAGATGAGCTTGATGCCTCAAATTATGGAGCCTCTCAGATTTCATAAGGGAAAATTTACTTGTTTAATGACTTTTCTTTCTGCAAGCTAGGTTTCAAATTTCTCTGCTTTGCTATATCAAATCACACCCTTTCCACACACTGGAATTTTGTTTTACATACTTTCCTGTAATCTTGACCTTGTGGATATATGCCTTTTAATTATACCTTTTTTGGAAATTTTAATGGGATTTAAGTAGGAAAAAGTATATATGTTTAACACTGAATTAAACAGCATCCCCACTTTTGTTTTTTAAATAAAAGATGTTTTCTTAGAATAAATTGTCTTCTGGAATATATTTGACCTAAATTTTCCAATGCTCACTTTCCTTTAGAAAATAATTTGTGACTTTAATGTTTATCTTCTCCATTCATTCCAATGTTCTCTTCTGACCAACTTCAATTGCTTCCACATTTAAAAATTTCTCTAAAATATAAAAGGCAATTTACATATTTTAATGTCAAAATCAATAAAAGTATCAGTATAGCACTGACTTTAGAATGATATAGCCTGAATTCATGAATGAAAACTTCCTTGTTCACAGTATAAATATGGACAAAGGGGAACAGATGTAGCTCAATGGTTGAGCACCTGATTTGCATGTGCGAGGTATGCCCAGTACCCCTCAAAAAAAAAAATTAAAAAAGGATAAATTATTTGACTAACTGTAATTAAGGCATTTTTCTTTTAATTTAAGAAAAATATTTACCCAGACCGGCATGGATGTCTTTCCGTCCTCTCCCCAGAAAGCCTCATTATGTGAATAATAAGTCTACTTATACCCTGCTGATATATATGGCATCAATAGTTTTAATACCAGAACCAAATTTTGGGTGCGAGTTTGATCCTGCTTTCCACAGGGCAACCACAATAGTAATACATTATCTAATTTATTTTCTAGTTTATTTTTAACTAATATTTATGTAGTCCCTATTGTTGACTTTTGACTGACAATGTAATGTATAAGAACAGAATGGACCTTACCCTTATGGAACATAACATAGATTGAGATTTTTTTTAATATTGTGAGATATAGGATTTTAAATATTCAGCAACTTGCCTGAAATACTTTATGGTGCTTATGTAATTTTTTATTTTTGCCATGTTGGGTACTAAAATTACTTTTTATCTCTTTGAAATTAATGATTGGCTCAAGATTGTGTGTTTAGCCTTTTATTGTAGCTCTCGGTATGATAGTAAAGAGAAGCATTAAGTACATAATAGGCCAGATATTCTCAATTTTAGCTATCACAAATTCTACCTAGAAAAAGTATAGCATGCTGTAAAAGTATAGCTAAATAAGGAAGTCAGCACCATGGAAAGTTATAAAGAACATATTTTAAGCAGAAGATCCACATAATTTGGTTTGTGGTTTAAATAAGTATCCTTGGCTTCTATGAGGAAAAATAATTTGAGTGGGACAAGGTCCATGTGAAGAAATTAGTTAGGAAGTTTCTTTCTCTTTTCTTTTCTTCCCTCATTTTTTTAGTTATTTAAAGAATAGTATGAAATCCTTGAAGTAAGTAATTTGATGAAAGATACAGCGTTGAGGGATGAACAGTAAGAGGTACCAGTTCAATAACAAGTAAGAGAAGTAAAAGCAGTTATGAATAGAGAAAAAAAAGCAATCAAACAGAGGAGAAGAAGCCAATATATTTGAGAGGGATAGAGAGTTACAGGTAATACAATTAAAATAAGGAAGACAGAGAAAATTCTTTTGCTGGCAAATACAAGTAATTATATTACGTGCAATTTTACCTAAATTCTCATAATTTATTAGTATTCAAATGTGGACAAGATTTTCTTATTTCCGATTTCCCACCATATTGTGCCTGAGGGCGATGATTTGGTTCTAAATATTTTATTTGGGAAATGATTCCAAGGAGGAGCATTGAGGAAATGGGGAAAGAGAAACAGGAAAGGAGCAAAAACCATTAAAAGGCTCAAATTTCAAGATCATTATTTGGTCAGGGATCCACTAAATAGCTCTTCAAATCCTCTACTAGAAAAAGAATAGGCTGCTGCTATGGACAGAATATGATGTGAAGAGCCAGTAGCATCTGCTCAACTGTAGTACAAAAGTTGCACTTGGAAATACAGTCAGGTGTGTCATTAAATATGAAAATAAAATTAATATGACAGAATAAAAAGTTTATAAACAGACAGAAATACATATGAGACCATAACACTTTTTTAAAATTTAGGTCAGCAAAAAGAATTTATTGAGAAATGGGGGAAAAGAACAGAGCGTACTGAGAAATGGAAGAGAAGGACAGAAATATACACCGAAATTCGGTGCAAGTTCCTCTAGGCAGACAGTGTGGGCTTTGGCTTGTGTGGTCACCTTTTAAGCTATTAATTATTCCTCCTTGCTAATGCTAAGTGGAGGAGCTCCAGCTGTTATTGGTTACTCCACCAATGGTGGGGAGCAATGGTGAGGCCTATTTGGAATATCTGGGGCCTCCCCTTGGCTCTGGAAAGAGTCCCAATTAGGACCTCAAAGTCGAAGTCAAGGTCTTGGCAGGGTCTTGTGGCCATGTTGCCTGTTGACCATGTTGTCAGCCAGCCATGCTGCCTGCTGGACCATCCACCTTCCTCCTTTCACTATACTAACCTGCCTCAACTACCCCCTCATAGAGTTCAAGCCCTTATTCTTAAGGGGGTGCAGAAGGGCGATGGTCATTCTTCTGTAGTTACTTCCTGCTGGTTATGGCAGTAGTCCTTGCCTGGCAGGGCATGAACCTCTCTGGCTATTCTCTTGTGGTTGAGGGAAGATGGGTTCAGCACCATGGTTGGAACTGGATGAAATCCCTGCATGACTAATAAGGCATTGATTCTGTAAAAAATAAACTTAATTAGAATTTTGAAGATACGTGGTCCTATTACAAGGATAAAGAAGATGGTGGTAGGTGGGCCTAAAAGTGGGACATACTGGACCACGAGTTTGAGACAGGTTGGGTGCCTTCAGAGGCTGCATCCTCCCAAAGTTGATGAGAAATAGCATTCTTCCTTGAATTCTCTTATGCTGTTGGTTAACTATAGAGATTGTGGTAGAACTGCTGGGTTTGGAAATAAACTGCCAACCCCATTTCCCACAGCAGTGGTTATGCTTAGGTCAGCTAGGAGAGGTATAAAGAGAGGCACTGCCCTTGACATAAACTCACAAAGACAGTATAGCCAACAATAAGACAAGCATTTGGCAAACAAAATAAAGATAGTGCTTAAGAGAGTCATTCCTTTATCTTATAGGCACATTCATTAACCACTTAGAAAATGAATTAAGTTTACCAGGACTTTTAACAATTTCAATATCCCTTTCTGTATGATCTAGAATAGAAAAGATATCATCAAAATAATCAGGCATATAGGTACAGTACTTAAAACTAATCAAGTCACAAGTTCCTCTTTGAGTTGCATTTAATAGATCTAAGCTCTAGATTTGCAATACCATACATGTTATCTCTCCATGAAAGCAGGCCAATTATGTTTAAGTTCTACTCACAGTACTCTGGTAATCGTTGCTCCACTTGGTATGTCCTTCACACAGCCCACATGCTGCAGCAGAGTTGATCCTAGAGAGAGAATAGGAAGTTAAGTCTCCAGTGTTTCACTGGCCTAATGCATAGCACCCTTCATCACATGAAACAGAGCCAGTCTGGAGACAATGTCCACTGCACATCTGTCCATAACCAGCTATTGCCAGCTGCTACAGAACTCCAAAACTGCAACATACTCTCCATCCACTTCAGGAGCATGTTCAGAGATGTAGTAGATATTTTATTGTTTTAGGGGTCAGTGACCAACCTAGCCAATAACTCAAATGGAGAAGTACCATGGGCCTGGTTTTAATGCACAAGAGAGCTTGACAATACTGAAGTCTATCTCTTCTGATTTTTATACGCTTTATAAACACTTCCAATGCAGTTGATAACATATTAAATAAACTTAACTTTTAGTACTTTGCTTTTTACTTCTATACCTTTACCATGATTGCATTAATTAACAGCTATTTTACTTTAACAGTATAGGAAAAACTACTTTCTCAATTGTTTTATGAAAACTGAAGATTCCCATTTGAATCAAGATTATCTTTTCTTACAACCACTTTAACATGTAGATTGACGTGCCCTCTGACAGTTTTCCCTGTTATGAAGTTACTTTTTATTATTAATATAAATTTAGTTTTCTAGTTAATAATGGCTCCCTGGAATTAACCATCTAAATGCCTCTGTTCAGAAGATGTTTTTACAAACTCCTTATAATTAACCATAACCACATAGACTGGTTACTTTACCTTAAAATAAGCTTATTAAATTATAATGAGCAACCAATGAAATTTACTTTATCCATTTAAGAGAGGGCAGATCTACACTTATTTTTTTAACTTTATTAGAAATGAACTTACATCATTTCAAAGATTTAATACATATAATGTCAATTTATTTTATTAGTATACTATAAACCTAAAGAGAGTACATCCAAGAAATAAAATTGAAGCTGTGAGTTATCTTAAAAGCATACTGGAATATATTATAATAATTGCTTAATTTGTTTTAACCATAATTCAGAAAAGATCTTTCCATAGCTTTCAAGGACTTTTCCTTTACTTACTCAAATTTGACAATTGGATTATTAACCACCCTTATTTTAAGTCTGGTAAAAGGTTTAAATTGGGGAACTACAGGGCAAAGTGATTCCTAATTCTCCAGCCTAGAAGATAGAGTTTTAATCTGTCACATCTAGCTCCTTCCTCAGAGCTCTTGCAAAGAGAAAGCTTTGGGGGCTGGATAGGTCAAAGAACTTAGGAAAATCTTTTTCCCTTTCGTAATAGTTTCTAAGTTCAGATTTATATGACCTTTCCATTCTGCTTAGATTAATTTGGGCTCCAAGAATATTCATTCACATATGTAAGGGCATATTTATTTATTTATTTATTTATTTTGAAGTACCAGGGACCGCTGATTGAACCCAGGACCTCATATGTGGGAAGCCAGCACTCAATCATGGAGCTGTTTGGTTTTTTTTCCATTAGTTTTACTTGGGTTTTTTTTTGTTGTTGTTTTTTCAGGAGATGCCAGGAACTGAACCCAGGACCTCCTATGTGGGAGGCTGGCACTCAACTTATTGAGTCATATCCACTCCACATAATTAATTTTTAACAATTTGATGCGCCGAAAAACTGGGAACTAAGGTAGCGCAGGCAGTAGGATGCCTTTCTCCCGCATCGGAGATTCCGAAGATCGAATCCCAGTGAAGAAAGGAGAAGGATGAGAAGAGAGGGCAAGGAACAGACACAGATAGTTGCCCAGCAAATGGACACAAAAACAGTAAAAATGGGGGGGGGAGGGATAAAAATGGGTAAAAGTAAATAAATAAATAAATCCTTAAAACACACACACACACACACAAATTGAGCACTTTCATTTATTAATTAAACAACTAAAACAATTTTATGAGTAACAACTTTGCTAAGTATTTCTGCTTTTCCAGCAGTCAAATTAATTCCACTTGGGATTTCATTTATACATCAAATTCGTTTGCAAGATAGTATTGAAATTTAAAGACTAATTTTTAGGCTATCTTTCACAGTTTTCCAATTTGTAACAGGCAAATCCCAAATATAATTTATGAGTTCCTAGACACCAGCAGACTAACAAAATTAAGGCAAGCACAGATTAGAATAGAAGAGAGAATTTTACATACTTGGCTTAGCAAAAGACCTGCCTTTAGAATCACCTAAATACAAAACTCCCAGTGTCTGTCCAAGACAGAAACCTCATGCAGGACCCTCCAGTTTAGTTCCTCCAGGAAAATCTCTGTGCAGCTACTAAGTATGGAGCTAAGGGGTCCAGAGTAGCCCTGCCCCTGATGAGACATGAATTGGGGCAGCTCTGGTGGCTGCATCCCATTAATTGCCTCCCACCACGGGTAAAACACTGCACACCTTTTTTGCTGGAAGGATTAGAGTGTTGCAAGGGAATAAGCAGTGACCTACAAAAGCCAGGAACCTTTTAATCTTAATTGATGGCACCTGAGGAGGTTCCTTATTCTACAGGAGAGGAGTTTAGTAAATGGAGTGCATTTCCTCATCCTTTTAGGAGACATGACCATGTGGTCTCTGGCCCACAGAAATGTCTGTCCTCTCCTTCTCTCTTACACAGGTTTAACTGGAATTCAAGGTCCCATACAGAGCCCACTCTTGGTCATACTGCAGCCATGAGGTATGGCAGGAAAAGATTACTCTCTTTCTTTTTAGACTATCAGTAGTCAGGTTGTTCCAATTTCTGAGAAGGTACTCCAATTGGGAGACTGCTGGAATGCTGGAAGAGCCGCCCATCATCATAGGGGAGGATAAAACATGTTCATCAGTTTGGATGACATCCTACTGCTAGACCTGACTGAATGGAATGCTCGTCAAGCCAGCATCCTGGAAATTGGGGAGTCCTGTTCACTGTTCCCATGTCCCAGGGATCAGGAGTCTTATGTGTCTGGGCATCCCCAGAGCTTTAGAGGTCTTGGGGACATCTGGGTCTAGCTCCCAGATCGAACACCCAAGACAGGCTGAACCTAAGAAGGGAGCTGGCTAGCGGCCTTTCTTTTGCCTACTTTGCAGAGGTCTTAGGAATTAGTCATGAGCAAGCTCATCTCATGGTGACCTCCAAGGTCTGAGTTCCACAGTTAAACACAACATTAAAATCCCATTAAAAAACACTAGAGACTAATTGTCCTGTTACTGGCCAGCAAACACCTTCTGGGAACCCGGAGACAATCTCAGGGCCTTCCCAGGGCTAAGAAGGAGCAAAGCTTCATGGTACTGCCGAGGGTGGAACTCATGCCTCACTAACAAATGCATTTCCAGTCTCTAAGCCATTCTAAAGCATCTCACAGACCCAAAATGAGCACAGCAATAGTTGGAAGATCAAAGGCACTTCTAATTTAAAGGAGTTAACTAGTGGTGTAAGGAGATGGTACAACGGGTCATAGCCATTCTGAACTCATAGAGAGGGCCTGGTAAACTCCCGGTAGATTCCTGTTCTACTTAGGCCACATGCCCAGTCAGTCTCAAGGATGGTTTCACTTGCCACCCAGAACTTCCTTGGATCTACACAGCATAGGGGCCTGCCCCTACCACCTCCAAAGTAGTAGCCAGAATTCTGGGTAGACCGAGTTTATGTCCTGTGGGAGCCTATTCAGAAACCCCCTTTAAAATGGCAGAACCAAAAGAGGGCACAGACAGGTCTTAATAAAAACTCACCAGTCTCTTGTGGGGGTCAGGGGCATCACCTGCCTTTCTGTCTTCAGGCAATAGCTTGCCAAATGAAGCTGGGGAGGTGTTGGATTCCTCTAGGTTGTTGGCTATGTTGCATAAAAGAATTTAAGAACATGCCAGTTTAGTTAGGCCAGTAGAAAGAGTTTATTGGGAAATGAATAGAACAGAGCTTGTTCCAGAGAAATGGGAGAGAAGGACGGATATACGCACCAAAATTTCCTGAGGGCTTCTCTAGGCAGAAAGAGCAGAACATAGCACTTTATGAGTATCATCAGCTATGTTTCAAAATGTGGGGGGCGGTGTATCAGTCAAAATATAATCCCTACTTATTTTTTATCCCTGGAGGAATTAAAATTATCTAAAAGTATAATTTTATAGCATGACTACTGTATGACTTAACCACTTTGAATGCTGGCCTGATGCTCACTTGATTATACAGACTTCCTTACATGCTGTTTAAAGAGTCAATGAAAAATGTGCTTCCGTGATGTATATTTTTAATATGAATTCATTTTTATCATTCTACTTAAACATAATTCCATTTGTGCCTAAGTCAAGGAGTTATAAATAAAAATGGCTAAAATAAATAAATTAATTTTTAATGGAAATAAAACATAGAAAAGAATTTCAAGGTTTATGTTATGCTGAATACCTATAGAGGCCTTAAAGTATACTTTAACTATTTATGTCTGTGAAGCCATGGAAAAATAGAAGATGGAACAAATAGTTTTACTCACCAAGTTAACCAACAACAACAGTATTCTGTTGTAAAGAATGAATGTTCTAGACTGTATTTCATAGCTGCCCAAATGCATATGGCAATTGGTCAAGCTTCCATGTGTGGCTAACTTTTCTTTGGAAGCCAAGTTAAGCCTCAGGTTTATGTTTTTCATTTATTCTATTAGAAGCCATTGCTTTTTATTTTCAGGATAATAAATTATATTGCATGCTATATTTTTGCTTATATTAAAAAGAATACTTTCCTTCAGATTTTGAGAAAAATTGTCCAAATTTACAAATTATCTTTCAGTAGTCAGTTTTTAATGTTCAGCTCAAATACATAAAAGTATTCTACACTAAGCTAAATCATACCATCAATTTTGGTTTATCTGAAATAGAAAATAAGATTAATTGCCAAATTTTGTAGTAACATCAGATTTCTTTAGTTTCTTTTGATACATTTGAATATAGTTTTGAAGTTCTACAAATTGATATTTGTGAAAATATCTATTCAAATATGTACATTGTATTTACAATTATGTTTATTCCATCCACACGTTTAACATATGTACAAGTAATTATAAATTATAAGTTGATTTATAGTCATTTACTTATAATATCAGCTAAAATCATTAAGTTCTGTGGCAGTTACATATTCCTAAACTGAGAATTTTTTATTTCTAAAGAGAAAAACATTTGGATGGGGTATTTATTTTAGATGCATTATAGTTTTATTTACTGCTATGACTAAAATTTTGCAACTTCATTTCCTCTATAGACATATTAGAAATCTGTTTAATTATTTGACTCGAGTCACTTTTAACATGGCACATTTCCTTCCTGTTTAATGTTTGCACATTGTACAGTTAGTCACGGTAAGTCGATATTAATTATGTCTTCGCGCTGATAGCAGAATCTCTATCTTGTTCAATTATTCAGGTGTTTGTCAGTAAAGATTTGAGAATGGACAGATAAAAATAAATAAGTATAAACTTTTATCAGATTGTTGTTTGTTTTATTCATTTTCCCCAGAAAGATTTCACTGTGTGTTTTGCATGTTTCCTAATCCTACTAAAGGAAACTCTGTCATAGATTTTTTTTCCCCCTTTTTTGGTGGAAGCTGATGGTGATTATGTGGTCATATCGCCATTGCTTGCTGTGCATATCTTCTATTGTTGCCCTGTAATCTTGCTGCTGCATGATTTTTAGCCAGCACTTTCCTTTTATTTTCATTAAGTTAGTTAGAGAAAAGGGAAACCATTTTTCCCCCAATCTGGTGGTATCATCTATTAGTAAGACTGGAGTCACACATGAATAAATTACATACAACAAAGGCAAAGAAAGATAACAGCAAATACTTCATTTCTTGAACAATTAGGTACAAACATTCATTTGTCTAACACAATGATTTTTTGATTACGTAACATTTAAGACTAGTATCAATGTTATAATCCACAAAAATTTTTCTTGTGAGCAGCTAATAATTCATGTAGTGGTAAATGGACTCTTTTCACAGCTGATTTTTTTTTGTAGGAATCTAAAATTTTTCTCCTTGGGAATTTCTAAATAGATAAACAAATATTTCACCCAAAAGTCAAATTCTGCAGTTTGACTATTTCAAAGTCATGGTTCAGTTACTGTTTTTTTGGAAGCAAACCAGCAAGTAATTTTTAAAATTTATATATTATTGTTAGTTCATATTTAGTTTTATCAGGCAATCTGTTAATGTAGGATCCTAAATTTTTTTTTCATTTTGGAAATACAAATAAAGTGTTCCAAACATGTTAAATTAAGTTTCCTATTTTCCTTTATTCTAACTGGAAAATATTACAAAATAATAATCACTTTAATGTTTATAATTTATCTATCTCTTTTGTTTTTGTATTATGAAGATAAATCATTTGGTACTATTTTGGAGAATTTTTAGAGAACATGTGATCAATATTGTTATTTTCACACCATTGTTCATTTTCTACTGCATTCAATCTCTGTTCATTAAGAAAGTAAATATATGACTCATACAGTACTAAGATAATAATGACATGAGAATTTATTTATTTCAAAATACAAGAAATCTGAGGAAAAGGTTGTTTCATGGAAGCAATGCGTTTTAGAATGTATCTTTATAATATGCACAATGTAAGGAAGAAATCTTTAAGATGAAACTTTCTTTTATTATATTGAATGTTCTAAGGATATATACATAAATAAATATAAATACAAATATACACATACATACACACACATATCTCTTTATTTTTTAGCACAATTACTTCTTCAATCAAAGTTTCTCTAATGATGCTAAGTAAAAATCTGTTTATACCCATTCAGAACTTCTTACATTTATTTTCCTTCATCATGAGTGAAATTTTTAAAATTTTATTTTTACAATTATTTTATGATTACCTGTCTCCCACTATACTCTAATGAACATGAAGACCTCTTTTTTTTTCTATTGTGCACCACTTTCCACAGTATCTACTTCAAAAGGAAATGGTTTATCCAAACACAGAAGGACAAATATTGTATGGTCTCACTAATATGAGCTAAATATGAAGAATAAATGCATGGAGTTAAATCCTAGAGTATAGGTTACTAGGAGATAGGATAAGGGCTGAGAAGGAGTATTGATGCTTAATATATATAGGAGTTTTAATTAGTTTGACTCTAAAATGGGTGGAAATGGATAAAGTTAATGGTTATACATTATATTGACTATAATTAACACAGCTGGTTTATAAATGGGATTGTGGCTGAAAGGAGCAGTCTATGGATGTAAATGTCAATTAAGGAAAGCTGGAAGTAATCTAGGGATTGAATAGCATAGTGAACCCGAGGAGGATAAGAACTGTGGTTGGTAGTACAAATACAAAAATGTTCTTTTATGAACTAGAACAAACAGACATCACTATTACAAGATGATAAAACTTTGGAGATACATGGGAAAATGCAATTAATGTAACCTATGGATTATAGTAAATAGCAATATTGTAATATTCTTGCATCAGTGCCAAAGAAGTACTGTATTAATAATAGGGGGTATGGAAAACATATAATAAATGTACATTATAAACCATAATTAGTGGTAATAGTCTGATAATGTTATCTCATAATCTAAAACAAAAGTTCCACAACAATGTAATATGTTGGTGGATGGGGTGTTGTATGGGAATTATGCACATTTGCATGATTGTTTTGTAAGTGTAAAACTTCTCCAATAAAAATATATATTTAAAAAACTTAATGCAGGTTTTAAGAAAAAAAAATAAAAGCTCTAGAGAGGTAAAAAAAAAAAAAAGTAATGGCTCATAAAAGGTATTCAATGAATAATTTTTGAATGACTGAATGAATGGATTTGGTACTCTCTATCCTGGAAATTATATGTAAATTTTGAAAGTGTTTCTGTTATCCAAATAATGAACTATGAACTGTACAACCTGGTAGTTAGTATTTTGTCAGAACATTTCAACCTGTACTGTGAATGTGAGGACTTTTTAAATTAAATATAATTGTGGGAAGAGTCTACATTAAGCTGGAAACTTTGCCAATGCAAAAGATATATTATGGAATAAGTTTTATTTCTTGTCCTCAGGGATATAGTTTTAAAATCAAATAATTATTTCAACATTTACTCTAAAATATTTTGTTAGGAATTTTAAACTTATTTCGAGTCAATATAGAGATAGACTGAGACACTGAAGAAACAAGTCAAATATCATCAATAAATAGGGGGTTAATATTATCAAACATTATCAGACCACTGATTCTTTAGCTGACAAACTTTAGCACATAATAGTTTTTCTTCTGTAGGAGAAATTGTGAGAATGGACATATTACATGGGCTATTAAAGTAGATTCATCTTTCTCTGACCAGAAAAAAATCTATAATAGAAAAAAATGAGGTGGGGGGAGAAAGAGTCTTGTCATAATATGATGGCTGAGAAATTTGGAGGGAGGAAAGCAAGTTGCTCATGGGTTTGATCACTTTGTTGATACCATAATATATACTTAATTGTCCAAGTTTGGGAAAAAGAATTAGAGATTTGCTAGACATAGTTTTTGGATTAATCTGCTTGAAGGTGAAATCTCCAAGGAAAAGTGAGTCAAGGAAAATAGCAGTTTTATAATTCTAAGTTCTAGTAATAATCATGAGATTTCATTTTGTACAAAGATTTGGAGATAGAAAAGATAATAGGTGTGTTGGTTTCTGTCTTTTATGTGGACTCCAGAAAATTATGCTATTTAATTGATCCTTCCCTGTGTGTGGGGGACACTTTGATTGAATGGAAGTCAGTTGGGGACCTGTGATTGGAGTATTTCAGTGTGGTGTGACCCAGGGGGGTCTCAGCTCTATTGATGGAGTCTTTTAGAAATAGGAGAGACATGCAGAGACACAAAGAGATAGAGAGCTGCCATTTTGCCTTGCCATGTGAGAGAGAACTCCAGGATCGCTTGTAGCCACAGAAAGAGTAACCACATGCTGCTGAGAGAGAAGCAGGAGGCTAGAATCAGTGGAGGTATAGAAAGAGGCCCCCCAAGAGGCTGAAAAAGACAAACCTCAGAGGAGAGGGGAAAGATGAGCCATGTGCCTCATGGCCCAAATCTCAGCTTTGGGAGAAAGGGAACCTAGACGGGAAGGCCTGCCATTGTGTCTTGCCATGTGACAGGAGTCCAGGATCACCAGCAGGCAAACTTTGGTGAGATAGCATCTCTGATGATGTCTTAATTTGGACATTTTCACTGTCTTGGAACTGTAAGATTTAACCCTAGAAAATCCCAATTAGAAAGACCAACATATTTCTGGTATTCTGTATTAGCAGTCTTTAGCAAACTTAAATAATAGACTTGTATGCATTATATACCACAAATTTTGGGAAAATATATTTCATTCTGCAACTTTTCTTGCTAACTA